>OZ038494.1:5425200-5650200 GCA_964036315.1 Acanthosepion esculentum
AATTTCTGGGCTGATTTGCATTATGTACATTCAGATTATTGTCCTTATCTTTGTTGTTATCACAACATTTCAGCTGTGGTACTGTGTGGCCTTCATTAACAGGGCAAGCAATAACTAGGTGAAAACTAGATGAGATATCCCTAGATATGGACAGTGGAACAAGAACAGTCTATCCCTGTAGATTAAATAAAGGGTTTCCTAGATTGATATACACCTGATGAAGACCAGAGAGCAGAACAATCAAAACATTGTCATAACAACAACAAAGATAAGGACAATAATCTAAAAGTAAAGATTGTAAATAATATCTACAGATTCTAACAAGTGAAATTGTGGTATTCAAGGCTAATGTTTACCCAGACATTATAGAATACCAGTATATAGTATAAATCCATAATGCCTATGATATTAACTATGAATAGTGAAGGGGACATTCTTATATGCTATTATACTATGACTGATAGAAATACAATGCTTACAAGTACTATTCTCTTAAAATGAATTACAACTACCTATGCCAGAAGGAGGCCTTCAACCTATTACAATTGCCTTTTACAACCAACTATGTCAGGCGGAGACCTTCAAACTGTTTCTGTTGCCTTTTTTCAACCACCTATGCCAGACGGAGGCCTTCAAGCCATTACTGTTGCCTTTTTCAACAACTATCAACCAATAGTAATTTTAAAAGAATATCATAAAGAGAACAAATATCTTTTTTTTAGTTTTGCTCTGTTCATTTCATTTGCAACTAAATACCAAAAATGGAATGTGTCCAACAAAACAACTGTTTCTCTGGAACCTAAAATAGGAAAAGTAAAAATAACGCTTGAGCAATGCATTAGACAGAAATTGACTGTCTATAATTCGCTTTTGATTACAAATACCAGAATTTAGGAACATTGACCCAGAAATATATCCAACATTTAATAAAGCATAACTTTTTTGCCCCATCATTAGAGTCTAGGGATTTATTTAAGCTTAGGAATGTTCTTCATACAAAAACTAATGGCTGTTGACTACATTACTAAGCAACTTGCATTTGGACAAAGTTTTATTGAGGATTTGCAATTATTGTTGTTCATAAATTGTTGTCTACATATGAAAGTTAAGGAACAATCCCAATTAAATAAAGATTGTTCATTTCTTTGTATTAAACAATCATCAAATGATAGACAATTATTCTTCCTTTCCCCCTTTTTGTTTTCACCCTATGCAAGGCAATAAAGCCACTAAGATGCTGCAAGAGGTTACTGAGCGTGAGAGAATATGAGAAAAAAAGAAAACATTATTAAGAAGAGAGAACAAAAAAAGTAGCTTGGGACCCCAGTTTTAAGTACATTTTATTGTCAGAAGAAAACCTTTTTGCTTTTTTATTTCTGATTCAGTGTTTATCATTTTCAACTTCTCTGTGAAGTAAATGAAAAGTTTGTTCTTAAAAGTTTTGTGATCCATACATGTGAACACTATTTCAATAATGTGAAGATCTATATCTGCTTTGTATCAGGAGTTTCCATAGAATCAAGACAAAATAGCAACTTCAAAAGAGTTTTAATAAGATGTATCAAAAGAAGTTTCATGTTTTTAATCAAGGGAAACCTCTCAAGAGTTTATATGTCTCTTTTTTAAGCTTATGTAATATTCTGCATATGATATTGTTTAATGCTTCTTTCTCCTCTTAAAGTTTTTGTAAGATGGTGGCTGGGTCCTTCTCTACATTGCATTTTAAGACATTATAATTAACAACTAATGGGGGTCTACTGTTGGATTTTAGGCCAAGAGATAAGTCAACGGATTTAAAATCCTCGCACTTTTTTCGGTCCAGTTTTAAATAATGTTACAAAATTACCAGAATCTCAATATTTCTATTAATATTAACTTTATAATATAATCATATGCACAATATATCATGTGGGTTTTAGTTTATAATATTTATCCTTAAAAGAAATATTTACAATAACATATGAATGGTGTGAAATTTTATTATGTTGAGTGGTGATGTTCATTATATATATATATATATATATATATATATATATATATAAGGTACCTCCACAGATTCATGATACCTAAGGTTTAAAATGAATTTTTTTTAAAATTACAAACCTTTCTTGAAGCTTTTTTTTAGTTTTAATTTCAAGCTGATAGATTAAATTTAATATTTCCAATAAGCAAAATACTTTGCTCAATTTCAAGCATAATTTAAATTGACTGGAAGGGGTTCTTATTTTGAAGTTGCTGAAATCTTTTATTTTAGCACCATTTTCAGCCACTGCCATCAGAATGTAATTGTCTTTATTAAAAAATTTCCCAGAAATAAAATATACTTTTCTGAAACTTTACTTGAGAAATATTAGCTGAGTTAAAGTATAATTAATCTGATTTGAAACAAATATTATTGACTTTAAGTTTAAAATACTACAGAAATGCATTTTTTAATTAGCTGTTAGCTGTTTATTTAATCTGTTAAGGTCTTAACAGTTTGATGTTCATCTAATGAATTTTGACTTGTTCTATAGGGGCTTTATCATAATAAATAATTAAAGAATAACATTAGTGTCTTTTATATATAATTTTTAAGTACTCAGTAATCTTAAAAATTCAGCAAAATATTCTCCATAATCTAATGTTTTATTGCATTTTAGATACTTTGGCTTTAAATTTAATATAATTATTGCTGTTATTTTTTGATAAGGTCACGTATGAACTTCCATATCTACAAAAATCGACACATTTATACACATACAAAAACAATTCAAAATTCTTTTTAAAATACAGAGATACCTCAGATTGTAATAATCTTTTTGATTTATGATTAGTAAATATAGTTTTACTGAATAACAGTATTCCCTAACCATTACACTATTGAAAATGAATTTTAAAGATTTAAAAACTTTATAAATTATACTAATTAAAAAATTATTCTATTAAAAATAAATGAAAACAAATCTTATAAAAATTCATTATTCATCAAAAAAAATATTTTTAAGACAATAGTGTCCTTACTATACCATATTCATAAAAGGAATTAAAAGCTTTTCTCATCAAAAAATGTCTTAGTTTTATTGCGTTTTTTATTTTATGATTCAGAGCAGATTTTCTGTAACATGGGGTTTGATTTTACAAAAAATAATGATTTAAATTCTCCAGGGATTTCTGCTTTTAACTAATAGTCACTGAAAATTATTTCCTTGAATTTGGGTTTTCATAAAATTAAGTGTTTTGCAGTCGTCCCTACAAAGTTTGAAACCAAAAAGATGGTTTCTAAAAACATTTCTAAAATAATTCATTTGTGAATAAGTCCATAAAGTTTCATTAAAATCTGACAATTATTAGATTTTTGCTAAAATTTCCAAATCAATCTATCTTTCACCACAAAAAATATGCTAAAATTTGATATGTCCATTTGCTGATGCAAGAAAAAGATTTTTAACTAAAATTTCAAATGTTCTAAAAATGAGTAAAAAGATTTTATTAAACAATCAAAAAATCCTTTGGTCTTTCCTTTTAATAACAACAAAGATTTTGACAATGAAACTTAGCTTTTATCAAGTTCGTGGCATTTTTCCCTCAAAGTATGCACTTTTTTCACTGATTTTGTACAGTACCTAATTATATATATATATATATATATATATATATATATATATATATATATAGTGCTGTTCGATAAAAATGACTCATCTGATTTTTTTTACTAAATGTTCCCTTCTCCAATGAAACGAAAGTCGAGCTAAATTCAAAGGATAAGCGATCTAAAATCCGAAGAAGAAGCTTTGAAAGCTCTTTGAATTTAGCAGTAAATACTGTCAAGCATCCGTTTAGTATAATGTTCTGGGGATGCTTTATTTTCATGGAACTGGTTTCTTAAAACCTATTGAAAAGACCTTCAGGAGCGAGAATTTTAGAGTCTTGTCTGATCCCTTCTGCTGAAAGGGTGCAAATCGACCCCACCAAGCTCATTTTTATGCAGGATAATGCTCCCTGTCACACATTAAAATTGATGAAGGAATACTTTGATGAGAAGCAGGTGAGTGTCATGACATGGTCGCCCCAATCTCCTGACCTCAACCTCATAGAAAACTTATGGAGCGTTATAAAGTACAGGCTCTCAAGAAAGCAGTTGAGCAACAAAGAGGATTTGATTGTAAATTTCATATCCGAATGGAATTCAATGCTTGGAGATGAGATTTGCCAGAACCTAATCAAGTCAATGCCAAAAAGGGTTGAAAAGGTTATTCAAAAGGAGGACCCATAGATTATTAAATATTTCAAACTATATTACCTATTATAAATAAATTATACCTCTATTATTCTTTATTTAAAGCTGTTCGGTTATGTTTCTATTGATTACTAGTTGCAGGAAATAAGTGAATCACTTTTTTGCACAGAGTTTTTCCCTAAATCTCATTTATATCCAAAATTATAATTATCAATAGAATACCTTAGGGTGAGTAAACTTTTTTACTAGGTGGTTGGGAAGGGGTCTTTATATTAGTAAGATTAAAAATTAGTTTGACCCCAAAAACAAAAGGCAAAAAAATTTTTAAGTAAAAAAAATAAGGTGAGTCACTTTTAGCGAACAGCACTGTGTGTGTGTGTGTGTGTGTATGTGTGTGTATATATATATATATATATATATATATATATATATATGAGATCTGTTTGAAAAGTAATGGGACTGGTGTCACAAACAATTTCTTTCAATTCCAAACAACAAACTGCATGGTTTCCCCTTCAAAGGAATACCCCTCGAGTCTAAAGCACTTTTCCATCCTTCTCTGCCACATTTCTATGCTGGAAGGATTCTTCTTGGATGTCCCTCAGCTCTGTCTTTATGGCCCACTTGATGGCCTCCACACTTTCAAAACTGGTTCCCTTGATGATGCCTTTGGACTTGGGGAAAAGAAAAAAGTCACACTGTGCAAGATCAGATTAATAGGGAGGTTGTTCCAGTACTGTAATGTTCTTCTTGGCCACAAACTGACGGATACTGAGAGCGTTGTGAGTAGATGCATTCTTCTGGTGAAGTATCCACAATTTGTCTTGTCACAAAAACATGTGAAAAAAATAGAATGGTTGCAGAATGCTAAGATTACAGTTATATATTCCCAAGATATCATGTTAGATGATAACACAATCCGCTTATCCCTTATCCGAGAGAGAGAGAGTATAGTTATTGATATTTATTTTCTAATATTTCAGATATATAAAAATTGCTTTCATCATAAGAAAAAGATCTAAAGTCAAAAGAGAAACATGATTTTGTAAGGTTAGTGAATGAACACAAAATTGGAAATTGTAAAAAAAAAATTGAACACAGATCATTGATCAATAGAAAAAAGAAATTGAAACTATTGGCAAGATAGTGATTTTCCAAGCGTAGCTTAGATGTGGCAGAAGGCCGAAAGTATGGAACACCCAGTGAGGATCGAACTCACTACTCAGTCGTAATTGTTCTAGTGAGACAAGCTCGCTAACCATTACACCGCCCCGAGGTGCCAAACTATTGGCAAGATAACAACAAAAAAAAAATCTTTTTCAGAATATCACAAAAGAGAAATAAGAAAAGTATCTGGAAGAAAAGGCACAGCTGGATAGTACTAAGATATACTATTAATACTAATACTATTACTAATAAAAGATTAGGTGCTATAGATATAAATGTATACATGAAATAAGCTCTGGAGTAAAGAGATGTAAAGAAGAAAAATGCTTTGATACAACCCAATATTTGAACATTATTAACGGATAATCATATTTGAGTAGATGCTTTATTTATATATTATTAAACAGTATATTTATTTATTTCATCTGCTGGCCTGAATGTTTTGAGAAATCTTATTAAATTATGAGTATCCACTAATAATTTAATAATTCTAATAAAACCAGTATTGGTTTAAAAGTATCTTAGTACATTACCACTGAAGTTAGTTAATACTAATCTCTTTCCACACACAAATAAGTTTTGTTAAATTCAATCAACAAGGTCTGTTTAATTTTTTTTATTACATTTTTCCAATTTTAAAATAAGATGTACATCAGATTCAAAATTGTGGATAAACTGTCCAAAGTGAAGGTTTTGTTCTGTTTTTGTACAAGTACTTTCAATCATCTCAGTCATTATCAAGAACTGGGTGTTGTCAGTGTAGTAAAAAAGATTTCGTTGGTTACATCTTGGCATTTTTTTATTTTTTTTTGAGTTTTAGGAGCTAGATTGTACAAGAAAAGCTGGATTAAATATTTGTATTTATTATTCTTAATTTATACACATATTAAATATTTTATGCACACTTCAAGATGCTATTTCCTATGGGGAAAACATTTTATTTAATTTGGGAGGGGGTCTTTTGTATAAAAACAGCTTCTAGAATTTGGAATTTTTCCTTACATTAAATTTTACAGTATTTTGATATTAGCTACTAATGTCAACTAACAACCAACATATAACTCACATTATAAGATTTATAATGAGACTTGTATTTTGGTTGTATTGTGATAAGACAATAAATATGTGTATGGATTGCACTAAGTTTCAACAAATGGTAACCAGTACAAATAACATCAGATTGAACCAATTCAAATTCCATCAGTGGAATAAAAAGGGCCTGGATGTAGCCAACAAAATCTTGTTTACCACACTGACAACATCCAGTTCTTGATAATAATTCAGACAGATGAAAGTAGTTGAATAACAAAAAAAAAAAAAAAATCCAAATTTTAGACATTTTATCCATAATTTTAACCATGATGTACATATTACTTGAAAACTGGAAAATACAATAAAAAAAATTAAACACACGTATCTTTTTGGTTGAATTTAACAAACCTTGTTTGGATAAATTATTGCTGTTTAAAATATATAAAGTTATATTAAATTCATGATGTCAGTGAGAGATTACTAGTAAGTCTTTTCCATAAAGACAAATTGGTGAGAGTTTAGTTAGCGGTCAGTATGAGATGATGAGGTTGTGAGTGAAAACCCTGATAAAGGAAATTGTAGTAAATCAGGTGTAGATATGGACATTTGAATGTAGTAAGAAAAAGAATGATGGTGTATATGTTTGCAAAGGAACTGTTCACTGAATTAATTGGTACATTATAGTCACAGTCTACATTCAATGAAAACTAATTAGTTAGAATATATATATATATATATATATATATATATATATTCAAACATATTGTTAAATATAACAGATTTTGAATGTTTATTATGTTTGATCATAAGCAGTTCTAAACTTTGTATAGTTGCCTTAATTTCGGGAGAAAATAAAGACAAAAATTGTTCAACATTTGTATTTTTTTATTATGCTGTTCCTTGATCTAAGCTTTCAGCTCACATGAGCCATCTTCAGAGTGGTTATATGGACATCTCAACAAAGATGATATCCTGTTATGTTTACATAGATTGCTATGCAACAATAACAGTTGCAGAATAGCAGATGCAGATGATCAGTTTGTGAAGTAGTTCTATGACATTGTAGCATGTGAGAGAATGAATGTGTTATGACTAGATTGAAATCTAATTTTGTTGAGTGTGGGTTGCTTTATTTTAATGTAGATGGCCTCCAATATCTGAAAGTTCTTTTTACTGTGTGTATGTGTGAGTATTGTGTTATCAGCTAATACCTGTCTAATATTATGTACATGTATATATATGCCTTATATATATATATATATATATATAATATCAAATCCGTAAATGGAAAGGATAATAATCAAGTTTTTGATGATGCGTTAAGTTTTTCCTTTGATGTGTGTGTGTACATATATATATGTGTGTGTGTGTGCATGTCTGTTATTGTGCAGTAGTTCACAAGTTCCTTGTGCAGACCAATTCATTAGGATAGTGTGCGCAATCCACACTAGGTGACCTATTTTTATGGTCTTCTCTCAGTTTCTCTCTCTCTCTCTCTCTGTTGATTCAGATCTAAATATCTGTGTTGTGAAATGATGTCCTTTACATGCTTTTTATTGCCGTTTATTAAGCTTCACTTAGTATGGCACAAAAGCTCAAATTTGGAGCAATCAGTGAGGAAGAAACAACAGCAATAACAATAACAATGTTCTGTGTGACTATCTTAAACACTGCTCTATGGCAAGGCATCAAACAAAATTAAATTATAAATAATATTATTGAAGTTTATAAAAGTGTATGTTTAAAATATGAGGTTGGTTAAAAAAAAGATTCACAAAATATTTATAAATCCTGCTTAAATAATAAAACGAACCCGAGTATAACTATTATTATTCCTACTACACATTTTATCCGAATAAACTGTGTTGTTGCTTCTATTGCAATTGATTCCACATCTTTTGTAATTCTTAAGTTCTTTTTACCCCCCTCCTCCCAAGGAAGAATCCGTTTGGCTAATTGGCAAATTGAATGCTATTTTGATTTCTTAACTCTTTTCTTCTTGCTAGAAACTAATTTGTGCCACCAATTTACTGAAGAAGAGATCTGCCTTTTATAAACCTGTAAATGCTTCTCTGGACCAGTGCATGGGTGGAACTAGTGCTATATATATATATATATATATATATATATATATATGAGATATATATATATATATATATATATATATATATATATATATATATATATGAGATATATATATATATATATATGAGATATATATATATATATATATATATATATATATATATATGAGATATATATATATATATATATATGAGATATATATATATATATATATGAGATATATATATATATATATATATATATATATATATATATACATACATACATACATACATACATACATACATACATACATACATATATCTCAAACAACTGTAGTTGTGTGTCCTAATCTATCTCTTCATATCTGTCTATATCTGCCTATATTTCTGAGAGGTTGCATTGTAATTATTTACATTGTTCAAACTGTTATCCCAATCTTTATTGCCATATTCAGTGAATATGGCAATGAAGATTAGGACAACAGTCTAAACAATGTAAATATCTCTCTGTTCATATCTCTCTATCTCTCTCTATCTGTTCATATCTATCTATCTATCTATCTATCTGCCATAGGATGTTTATATCTATCTGTATGTATTAAATTTAAATTTATTAAGTTTAATTGGCAATTGAACAGAATGTAAAATAATGCCAGGATAACCTTTTCTACCGTAGATTATGCCTGACATTGCCCTTGTCTACCATACTAACAATATTTAGTTCTTGATAATGCCCAAAGTTGAGAGGAATCAATCAAAAACATGAACTTTGGACAATTTATTTACAATTTCAATCTGGATGTGCAACAACTTCTTTTAAAATAGGAAAAATATAATAAAAAATGTAACAGGGTTTGTTGAATTTATGCCTTCCAAAAGCTAAGCAAAATATTAAACAGGAAAATTTTGTCAGAAACAGAGTACTGAACCGTTATAATACCAGTCATACTATATGGGAATGAATGTTGGACAATCTCCTCACAGATGAAGAAGAGGCTTGAAGCAACAGTAATATGATTCTGCAAAAAGATGCTGGGAATACCATGGAGTGAACATGTGAGTAATAAGGAAGTTTTAAGGAAAATAGAAACAAACAAACTTAGAACCAGAAAAAGATAATTTAGATTTCTACGACTAATAATGAGGAAAGAAGGCTTGGATAATTTGACACTGACAGAACATACTGAAGGCAAGAGAGAAAGAGGAAAGCAGTGAATAACCCCTGCCTAAAAAAGCTTGTGTAAATGGTTGGCAAAACAGGGATTAGGAGAGATAGGAAAAAATAAACCTTACTAAGCACTACAAAGGAGGGGAAGTTGTGGAGAGCTATGATCACCTATGTCCTGAATGAACACATACAGAGAAAATGAGAAGAAAAAGATGCCTAAATATATACTTACATATGTATGTGTGCGCGCGTGTCTGTAGATTGCTATTTGCAAACACATAAATGCTTATATGTTCAAAAAAGAATATTATATATATATATATATATATATATATATATATATATATATATATATTTGGGAAGAACGGGAATTAGGAAAAAAAAAACAAAAACTGTCACACACGGCAATGCTACACACGATCAAACGCCTTCTTGCGAACCCGAAACGAACGCACGACTCTTCCAAATGAACACTGTACGACAGCGAACAAGCAAACGGCACACACGACTGCTGTCGACAAACGGACGACTGACCGCAACGGCTTTTGCAGTCCAAAAAACTGCAAACGACTTGCGCGTCTTCTTCTTGTAGTCCTCGGTCGAGTCCATTATGGTATTCCAAGGTGTGCTCGGCGAAAACACACACGCAGTTCGAGGTCGCTTCTGCACATGCTCATTACACTCCTCCCTGATCTCGAGATCACACAAATGGCAATGTGGGGCAGGCCGTTTCTGCCTGGTGCTCCGTCTCAGTGGTATGGTCTCAGGCGCTTCCTCAGTGGTGCTCTCTTCAGACATCTCACTGAGCTCATCCTGCATAGGTTCATCAGGCACGCTACTCTCTGAGGTGTGCTCTTCCTGTGATTTTATATATACCAACGGGGCTTCATCATTATCTGAAGAAGTAACGTGGTCACTGACAGAATAATCCTTCCCGCACACTGGACGCACATCTTTTATGTGGCGCAGTATTCCATCAACAGAGACGGAGTGTGGACTATTAATTTGTGTCACCGTACCCTTGTTGAACTGTGTCGTACACCTTCCGTGCGGATTTTTCACCCAGACAGTCTCTCCTACCGTATAAGGACTGGCAACTGTGTCGTCACGCACCAAAGCTGTGTTGATACCCTTAATACGGACCTTGTAGGTGTAGGTTGCATTCGCCGGTGCGGTTGAAGCCGTTTTATTGTCCTTTGGAGTAATGTTGTGCCAATATACAGCTTCCAAAACTGAACACCGTGTTCTCGTCACAATGCACTTTATTGTACGATGGGATCGCTCAACTATTCCATTCCCCGATGGTACATGAGCACAGCGAAATCATACTTGTACATTCCACATCTTTGCAAAAGTGGCAAACCTCTCGCCACAAAACGCTGCGCCATTATCCGTAAGCAGCTCAATCGGCGGCCCTCTTTCACAAAACACTACTTCCAACTGCTTGATGATGCTAGCAGAGTCTTGGCGGTGCAAGGGCTTCCAAATGGCAAAACCACTGGGGCCGCAGTCTATCAGTGTCAGGTATGGTTGATGTCCGAAATGGGTTACATCCATCGCAACCCTGTGCCAATTTTCCACGACATCAAGCCTGCCCCGCTTCCAACGCACTGGGGCCAGGTCGATTGAGTGGCATTCCCTGCATCCCCTAACTACCGCTCGCACTTCGACTTTTGTTACTCTTGGGTTGATCAACTTCACAAAATAGAGTGTTCTCTTCACACCAGGGTGTCCGCTGGATTGATGTATGGCTCGTACTTGAGCAACATCTCGCTCTTCAGCCACAACGCACATAGGTTCTCTGGGTTCCGTCATTTTGCGCATTTCATGTAACCATCGCTGCGGTACTCTAGTAAGTTGGTCAGCTCGATTGTTGTATGACTTGACAAGCTCTACATCAATGTCCAGCTCGTATTCCAAGGCTAACTCTTGGAGTGTGGCTAGCTGACGTCTGATTAACATCTCGGAAGCTGCCTTGGTGCGCACTCTCATCCATCCGGACAGGGTGTCAGCTACCCAGTGATGCACACATACCGAGTCTGCACATAAATGAATGGTTTTAGCCTTCCATTGTAATGCAAGGTTGACACCTCATAACACGGCATCGAGCTCAGCCAAGTTGATGTGCTTGTCTTCGTGCACCGGTCGGAGCCAGCTTGCGTCTTCTGCCACGGTGCCATTGCTCTCCACTACCGGTGGCTAAGGAGCTTGCATCCACCCACATGGTTACATTTTGCTCACTGATAACACCAGTCACCTTTCACTGGATCGTCCTGGGCTAGTCTCTTAAAAATGTCGTCGATCATCTGGGCTAGAAAAGGGTCCTGCACTTCATCGTCCCATCCGGTGGTAACAGTGTTTGCCCTCCGCTTCACAAATGCCATGGCAACACGTAACCAGCCACATACAGGAAAATGGCCAGTCAACTTCCCGCACAGCGAGAAGACAATTCGGAAGGTAAGTCTATCGGGGACTACCGGAAGTTCACATCCACGACGCCATCGCAGTTTTCCTTGCTCCTCCCAGACATGCAATCCCAACACGCGTGTGCCAATTCTTAGTCGTTCCGGGGTCTTACTTGACAGACCAAACTGCACCAAATGTTCCTTGATGCGGACAACAGAACACACACTCTTATTTACAAAAACGATCTCGTCCTGGCTCAAGACGGTATTAACAATGGCCCGCATGATTAAAAGGGCAACATTGAGCCCAAATCCTAAGCGGGTGAGACAATACCTTTGTCCCTTAATCTCCACAGTTTGGAATGGCCAAAGGGACTTGTCGATGTGTACCTGCAGATAGGCCTGGCGTAGGTCCAGCACTGCAGCATTCAGTCCTTGCTGTCACCATTCCCGGAATTTTTGAGAACAAACATCTGCATTGGCTACGTATGCTTCAACATACTCATTGAGTTCCCGATAGTCCATAACGGGCCAAACCTTCTGTTTGTTTTCCTGCAGAACGGCCATGAGGGGTATTAAACCCTTTGGGTGTCCAAGCTCCTACTCCGGGTAAGGAAGCAGCCAGCCGTTATCTATCCACATCCCGAATTTGTGCAGGAGCTGGATATTCTGCCAGTCTATTTCTTAACGTACTGGGAGGTTGGTTGCCAGCCCATTTCCAAGATGCGGTCCACCTCCGAGTGGTCTCATTGTATTCTACTTTAAAGTCAGGCTTGGTAATGGTGATGGCAGCAACGACTGGTTTGACACACTGCAGAAACTTTACCCTACCGGCACCAGTTATAGATATTCCTCCCAACTGTTTGATGGCGTCTAGTCCGAGCAGCAAGTCGAATCCAAGCAGGTCTCCGTCCACGATTAGGACTTGTACCACTTGACTCCGCAACAGTCAAGTGCGCCTCCATCTACTGTAAGCACGCGTGTTGATTTTCTTGTCCATACTCGACAGCATGACTTACGGACATTTATATCACATTTATAGCACCTTGTGTGTGCATCTGCTTCCTTCAACTGTGCAGCCACTGCGGCCTGCTCTGTAGAACCAGTGCATTTCTACAAGATAGCACGAGCTCGTGCCAGCACATGCGACAAATCCAGGTCTTCCATCTGGGATGACGCTCTTAAGAGCTCCTCTACATGCTCAGGCAATCCAGCAACGAATGCACACTGCAAACACTTTTCTGATATGCCACCAAACAGAACCGTGAGTCTGCGCAGTTCTGCCAAAAAGACGTTGACCGTTTCCCCTGGCTGAAGGCGACCTGTTGCAAACTGCTTCCACGCAGAGAAGGGGTCTAAGGCGAAGGCCGTGTATAACGCTTTCTTAATGCAATTGAAGTCTTCACGCTTCTCCTCACTCAATTGCTGGTACACAGCATATGCGCCACCTGACAAATGCATCAGGGTAACACACTCAATTCGCTTCACACCACTCAACTGATATATCAGTTCCGCCTTCTCCAACCATTCCACTACTGACTGTCCAGAATCGCTTCCGTCAAACAGTGGTATCAGCTTTGGGTCGAAGGCCATAATGCTGAAATAGCTTGTGGGAAGAACGGGAATTAGGAAAGAAAAAAAAAAATCTGTTGCACACGGTGATGCTACACCCGATCGAACGCCTTCTTGCGAACCCGAAACGAATGCAAGACTCTTCCAAACGAACACTTTACAACAGCGAACGAGCAAACAGCACCCACGACTGCTGCCAACAAATGGATGACTGACTGCAATGGCTTTTGCCGCCCCAAAAACTCCAAACAACTCGCGCGTCTTCTTCTTGTAGTCCTTGATCGAGTCCATTATGGTACTCCAAGGTGTGCCCGGTGGAAACACACACACGCGCATGCAGTTTGAGGTCGCTTCCGCGCATGCTCGTTACAATATATATATATATATATATATGCATTATATATGTACATATACAAAATGCATCATATATCCCTACACAACACTTAAACACACGGGAGACTGCAAAATTGTAAGTAATTCTACCTTGAAGAGAAATTTCACTAATTTCAAATGAGTTTGGAATCAGGTCCAAATTGAAACTTAAGCATGTAATTCTGCCTAATTTTATTTTGGACATCTCTGAAGAGCATCAAACATTTTGTAAATTTGCCAAGGAATGTTCACTTACTCAAAACAATCCAGTAAAAGTAGCTAAGACAAAATAAGATTTTTAGTTCTGCAAAAATAATTACACTAAATCCTGTGCTTCTGCATTTTTTATTTTTGCTGTTATTATCTGGTAAAAATTTTATCACCATTGTTTTTCAAGGATTACTTATTTTGAGTTTTAACTAATTTTAGAGAATGAATATTTTGTTAGCTGTAGAAATTTCTTGGAAATCACTTATCAAAGAAGTTATGACTGAAAAATATAGATAACAGTTTTGCCCTAAGTGTCTGATACCAACCATTTCCTATAAAAATACATGGCAAATAATTTACTTAGAGAAATGTATTGGAAAATATTAGCTTTAAAAATACAAACAATTTCTTATAAACAAACATGATTTTCAGTTGAAAAACAATGTTTTTTTCTTATATTATATTCAACAGTTTTTATCCCTTTGTCCCTCCTTATGAATTGAGATGAAAAAATTTACAATTTGTTATTTATTAGAAAACAACTTGTAAAATAAATATTCAGAGCAAAGACATTTACACTCGTGCATATCGGTCAAAGCATTCATCAGATTTATTAGCAACACTGGCTGATTCTCATATATTGACCGTGCTTACGTTACGAAAACTCTACTAAGCTGTGACGCACATAATTGTTAATGGGAAAAAAAACTAAGCACTCTACTCAAATCTTGTAGCACTGACAGTTATCTCAGTGAAGGAGTCATGCGGGAACTAAATTTGAAAGTTCACCCATCTATCAAAGGTATCACCATGGCCCTGTAAACTTTAAACACTAATTCAAGGGGCCTTGTGTTTGCAAATCTAACCCTTTGCCTTAATGACCAGTTGTATGTTGCCACTCATGACCAGGATTTTCTGTGTCAGCATCAGGGGGAAACGTTCAATTATGGTGGGTTCCTGCCCGAATTAACTGTGGACAGTGCTCATCGTTTCTGTGCATTAGACGCGGCAGAGATAGAAGAACCTTCATTATTTCCTAATTTATCATCGAACTGTAAGCCCATTGCTGCCAAGTCGAGCCACTTCGACAAGGAAAATTAGGCCTTCATCACTAAAGAAATTCAGAACTTGCTTTCTGAAGGCATAATTGAAGATAGCATTTCAGCATGGTGAGCCGAGCTAGTAGTGGTGAAGGACCCTAACCACCGTCATAAAAACGAATGTGCATAGATTACTCGCAGACAACAAACCTATCCACAGAACTGGACACTTATCCCCCGCCAAGAATTGATATAATTTGATTAATGACCTCGCTAGATACAGCATTTTTTCTCAATTTGACATCAAAGGTGCCTACCTCCAGGTGCCGCTTAAAGAATCAGATAAAAAATACACTGCTTTTGAGGTGAATAGTCATTTGTTTTATTTCTGTAGAATTTCATTTGGGGTAAAAAACAAGGCTGCCTTGTTCAAGAGAGATATTGACAGAATAATAAAGAAAGAAAACCTACACAGTGCATTTCCTTACATCGATGATATCACAATTGCAAGGTGCACCCAGACAGAACATGACCAAAATGTAAAAAAGTTCCTAGAGACTATTACAAAGGTGAAACTTACCCTCAGCAAGTTGAAATCTGTGGCTTCAGTACACTCCAATACTGTGTTGGTGGTGGAGTTATTAAGTCCAACCCAGAAAGACTTTGTCCCCTAAGAGAGCTACCTCCACCAGAAAACTCAAAATCATTAAAAAGGGCACTGGGCATGTTTGCATATAATGCAAAATGGATAAACAAATTTTACAATAAAATTTGGCCTTTAATAGAAACTAAAAAATTCCCACTTGAGAAGAGGGCACTTGAAACTTCTAATCAATTAAAAGAATTAGGGGAGTCTGCACTACAACCAGTAGATGAAAGCTTACCTTTCGAGATTGAATGTGATGTGTCAGACATTCCCATTTCTGGCGTCCTCAACCAAGGCAGATGCCCAGTAGCGTTCATGTCAAAAACTCTACAGGGAATCGAATTAAAACATGACATAGAGGTGAGAAGGAGGTGACGGCAATTATTGAGACAGTTCGCAAGTGAAATCACTATCATGATAACATTTCACCCTATTTACTGACCAAAGATTGGTGGCCTTCATGTTTAACAATGAAAGGTGTACCAAAATTGAAAATGCCAAGATTCAGGAGTGGCGGTTAGAACTTGCAGCATTTGACTATGAAATAAAATATTGTCCCGGCAAGGAGAATGTGGTTCCTGACACATTTAGCAGAGCTATTACCACTTCTGTCCTTACTGACATTCACAATGGACTATGGCCACCTGGGAATTACTCGACCCCTGCATTTTGTTAGAACAAAAAAAATTTCACTTTATCCTTAGAGAAGGTAAAAAAAAGTGTGCACTTCTTGCAGAAATTAAACCTTGTTTCTATCACCCACTAGAAGGCACTCTTATTGAGGCAACCAGAAACATGGACTGACTATGTATCGACTTCAAGGAACCCATGCCTTTTGTCACGCATAACACGTATTTACTTGTAGTGACTGACAAATACTCATAGTTTTCATTAGTCTTCCTATGTCCAAACACACACATGACATCAGTAATTAAATCCCTAGATGCCCAGCTATATACACTCAGACAGAGAGGCGTCCTTCGTGTCTGAGAAAATATCTTTCCTAAAAAGAGGTTGCAACAAGTAAAACAACTCCATACCACCCAACCATGAATGCACAAGTTGAACAATTTAATGGCATTATATGGAAGGCAATTTAATGGCATTATATGGAAGGCAATTTGTCTAGCCATTAAGTTGTGTAATATAAATGAAAAGACATTAACCCAACATATACCATCGTAAGATATCCAAATGGAAGGGAGTCTACTGTATCTGCTTACGATTTGGCACCCTGCCATGAAATGGAGCTCACCCCTGAGCCCCTCACCATGTAACAAGATAGGAGTACCCTGATTGTTCCTATACTGGAGGAGGGCATGACATGTAATGAAGATGTTGCTGAGGTCGAAAAGATAAGGAGATCCAGATGGACAATGAGACCCCCAGATTCTTATAGATCGTGACACCACAATTTTCCAAGGAATGAAGAATAAGCTATCCTACACTTGCATTGTACAAGCAATAGACTCGTCCACGTGGGCTATATAATCTGTGACTTACCTCCCTTTTATTTTGTAGCCGAGTTTTGTTTAGCTAAATAAAACTTAGTACTTTTAATTCTGTTCTGGGTTTTGTTTTACTTATCACACTAAGCTTACAGTAAAGGAATATCCTACGCACTAGGATAAATAAAGTGTTAAAAATACCACACATTTGTTCTATACTAAGCTATGTTTTAGGTTAAGTAATAACCAACTATTGTGTGATTCTCAGCTAAGCTTAAGGTGTACCCCATATTTATGCAATAGGAAGTTAAGAGATAAATGGTACCACAGATTTGTGTTTATACGAGACTAAGCTGAGTGTTATGAATTACACCATAATTCTACTATTTTAATTTTAGTTTAATGTTAATGTGAACCCTACAAATATGCCATACTAAGCTAAGTTTATAGTCAAGGAGTACCCAACACTTATACAATATTTGATTAAGCTTATTGTTAAAGAGTGGGCCATATTAGGCTAAGCCTAGTATCAAGGGGCACCCCACACATGCCATAAGTTCAGGGTTAAGGAATGGTTTGGTTGGTTTTACGGCATATCAAACTCAATGGGTTATTTAATGCCGACAAGCTTTCTATTGATGGTCATATTTTTTTTTCAAAAATGTATTACTGGTAATAATTTTTTCTTCAAAAATTCATAGCTGGTATTAAAACCTATTTTATTCTTGCTGGTAATATCTGTTTCCTTCAAAAATGTATTGCTGGTAATATTTATTTTCTTCAAAAATGTATTGCTGATAACAATTTTTCTCAAAACATTTATTGCTGGTATTAAAACCTATTTTTATACTTTCATAGTGTTTTGATCCCATTTTAGGGGTTAACAATTTACCCATAGCTGGGACCCTAACAGGTGCTACCACACTGGGTCAAGGTGAACCTGTGAACACCAGCAATAGAGAAATGGTTCCATGCTCCTCAAAACCACCTGAACAGAAGCCTTGCTGTTGGATGTAGTTTATCATCATACCCAGGACACAGATATAGTTTATTGTCATACCCAAGGTGGGGTTAAGGAATACCTCACACTAAGCTAAGCTAAGGCTTAGAGTTAAACAGACAAAAAAAATAAGACAGAAAGAATCATCATCTTCAATCAAGTTTATTACGCAAAGGATAATTGAATGCATGCAGATGTTTTAATTCTCTATAGACAAATTCATAAACAGAGAAATGAGAATATAAACCTGTAAATTCTTTTTTTTCTCTCTGCTCATTTTCAAAATCTAAAAAGATTGCCATTAAATTTCCACAAGTTTTGCAAGTGGATAATTATAAAAGATCATTTAGAAAAGAATCAATGAAGACTGTTGTCCTTATTGTGATTATTTTTGACTGGAATCAATTTATCAGAAACAACCAGGAATACACAGGCAACAAAAGAGAGTGAGACAAAATCTGTATTTCTCGGTTCTATAAAATACCGTCAGAGACCATCTACACAAATCTATATCAACATGAAAAGAATTATAAAAGAATGTCATGTTACATTTACTCAAGTGGCGCTTCACTCAATACCATAAATATATTCTATTTTGTTATTAAGCTACATCTCTTATGAACTGAGTAACATTTTACTCTTGTCAAATTGAAAATGTAAAACCATTGACAAAAGAATGAGATGGATATGCTACAGAGCAAATCATTTTTAGTGCATTTCTATAGCAAATCATTTTTTGTACATTTCTATAGCAAATCATTTTGATATATTTCTTTACCATATTTTAATAATGAATTTCCAGAATAAATTGTTTGCAGTGCATTTATATAATAAATCATTTTCAGTTCCTTTCTATATTTATTTATTGGCCATAATTATTAACTATATTTTTGCAACAAATATTTAGAAGAAATAATTTTAATGCATTTTATACTAAATAATTTTGCTATGTATTTGCATAATAAATCATTGGAAGGAGATTTTATTTTTCACAACTTTTCATTCTCGTCAAATTGAAAGTCTGAGATTTTTCACAGCAACCAAATATAGATATACAGTACCCACCATTTACATTCAGTGAAGTGGGTACAAGACAAGGAAGTGTCTTCTTACCAGACTTATGCAACCTATACTGGGAGGCAATTCTGAAAGAATTCAATATCCTACCAGGATTCATTACTGGCAGCCACAATCTAAACAACATAAGATATGCAGATGACACAGTGTTGATAGCAGATATGGAAAGGAAACTAGAAGAACTCCTACAGAAGGTAGCGAAGGAAAGTGTGAAGAAAGGACTAAACATCAATTGCAAGAAGATCAAATGCATGCTTGTCAGCAAAAGGCACAGCCCAATATGCAAATTACAAATTGGTGATACCAAAATCAACCAAATACAACAATTTAAACATATTCATGGGACAGATTGAAGTCAAGAGGGACAGAGGAAAAATAACATTCAACCTACATCGCGATTTTGAGTAAATGAATGACAGAACAAGATTTAGAAGAGATAACAAAAAGTCAAAATTTATTAAGGCCAAAAATTCTAAGACAGGAAGTTGTGGGGAGCCACGATCACTAATATCTTGAAGGGACATAGCACATAAATAAAGGTTATAAATAATATCTAAGAAAGTATAATAAAGAAGTTGTCCTAATTTTAACCTTTTATCAAACAAGAGATTTTTTTATTTTATTTCTTTCTTTTCTCATATGTTACCAATTATTTTATTTCTTTCTTTTCTCATATGTTACCAATTATATTAAAATAATAACCCATTCATTACTGTCTTTGCATAGTGTTGGTTAACTTCTATGTGATCATTATGCTCTAATGCTAAGTATATCGTCAGATGCACACAAGGTGAAATTGACCATGCCTAAAAGGATTAAAACCTAGCCACATGGTATTATTAAACGTATGTATTTTTGTTCTAAATGTATGGCACCTGTTTTTAAAGGGTGGAGGCTTTTGCAGTTCTGATAATCTGTGGCTATTTGATCAGATTATGCTGAGATTATCCTTTTTGTTGTAAATGGAAACCAAGTCCTCAATCAAAAGGATTTATTTTTTGCTGAAAAGGGGGTTTCAGTAGATTTCATAAAAACTTCTAACCACTTAATATGGTTTATTATCAAGTGCCAATCTCTTGCAACGTATTTGAAAATTTTAACAATGAATTTCCAAAGCAATACATTTCTGTAGTGAATCATATACAACAAATATGTATTGAAGATCTTAGCAATCTTCTTTATGTGCTGTGTCCCCTCAGGACGTAGGCGATCATGGCTCTCCACAACTTCCCTCATAGCTCTTATTAAACTTTGTCTTTCTGTTATATATCCTAAGCTCGATACCGCCAAACATTTACTCAATCTACTAAGTAGGTTATGCCTTGTTTTCCTCTTCTATCCCTCTTGCCCTCTGTCTGTCCCATGAGTATCAGATTTTCCAAGCCCTCCTTCCTCATTATATGCTCCAGAAACCTCAAGTTTTGTTTCCATTTTCTCCAAAACTTCACTATTTATCATATGTTCAGTCCACAGTATCTTCAGCATCCTTCTGTAGAATCAAATTTCTGTTGCTTCAAGTCTCCTCTTCATCGGGAGATGGGAGGTTTTGAAGAGAGTTTTTTTTTTAATTTTTTTTTTTTAAGTGTTTCACCCCAAGCAAGGCGGGAAGCCACTAGCACACAAGGGGTTACAGAGAGTTGGAGCAAGAGCAAAGAAGAGTGATAGAGGAAAGGATGAAGAGAAGGATAGGTAATAGATCAAGGCATCTGGAGACATTGATTGACATTACATTTGAATAGTTGGAGATTATAGCTACCAGGGAAACAGGAAAAGGGGAGGGAGTTCCACGGGCGAGAAGTGTGAGATAAAGCTATTGGAGTAGAAGAGACGGCTACATTTAACAGTTTCGACAGTGAAAGGGTGAGAGCGAGATGCCAGCTTAGTAGAACGCTTAAATTCATGAAGTCTGGGAACCAGTGAAAGCAGCTCATCGGAGCAGTTACCATGAAAGTATTTATTAAAAAAGACAGAGGGAGGTGATGGAACGTCTGTGGAACTACCTCTTAATTGCTGTTGTTCCTAGGTCCACCCTGACCTGGAGTAGTAACACCTGTAAGGGTCCCAGCTATGGCTAAATAGTGAACACTATGAAAGTATAAAAATACCAGCAATACATTTTTATATAAAAAAATTACCAACAATACATCAATCAACATGAAAGAAATCTTTAATGATACTAATTCATATAATATTCTACAATTTCTTAATGAAATCGAACTGCATTCCAAAATATAACTTCAACAAAACTACAACATAAAACACACATATCACTGCCTGTAGTAATTATGTTCACACAAATATGTAGATGCACAAAAGCTGAGTATCATCTACCATGTATTCAGTTGTGAAAGCAGAATAACTTTTTTTATTATTTCAAAGCTCCCAAGAAAATTAAATATTGGCATTAAGTGACCCATAAAGGAATTGATATACCATTAAACAAACAAAACAAAATAAATCAAAACAAAATCTTGGCTGATAATTGAAAACCACTTTTAAGTAAAACATATTTCCATGTGAAGAATTCAGCTGATTTTATGGTACTAATTAGGGAAGCATTGATCTTGTCATCATTGATGTAACAAGATACCTTAGGAAGGAAGCATTAGATATCTTCTGAAAGAATCTGGAAAATGATATTGGATTAAGAACTCACACTGTATGTCCTTTGATAATTTAATGAAAATGTTAAAATTTTAACAAGGTGATAATGCTACTAAGATGCAAGGGGTTACTGTGGTCTCTAATATTTATATGGAGTTTTTGAAAATCTAGCTTTATGGATTACTCCACTGAAACTGCCAATCTAGCTTAAGTACAAAAAGGAAACTTTTAACCTATAACCAACCAAGAAGACCTATAGGTCTTATTGGAACCTATGAATTCTATTCACTCTTTCATACAGTTCACAATAAAGAAAGAATGCAATAGCATACTTCCCTTTTGAAGAGTACTGAATTGTTATGTAACATCAGTTCTGCTGGATAGCAGTGAATGCTGGACAATCTCCTCACAGATGAAGAAGAGACTTGAAGCAACAGAAATGTGGTTCTACAGAAGGATGTTGCAAATACTATGGACTGAACATGTGAGCAATGATGAAGTTTTAGAGAAAATAGAAACAAAAAGAACACTTATACTTAACATCAGGAAAAGACAATTGAAATTTCTAAGGCATGTAATGAGGTAAGAGGGCTTGGAAAATTTGATACTCACAGGACAGGAAAACACTGCATAACAATCTAAGTGAGATTGAGTAAATGAATGCTAGAACAACGTTTAGAAGAAATAACAAAAAGACAATAGCTACAAAGGACAGAAAATTGTGGAGAGCCATGATCGCCAACATCCTGAAGAGACATAGTACATAGAAGAACTGTCTCATCATACAAAGAAAGATATATAACAGTAACATGAAAATAAAACAAAACTATGCATATCAAAAACTATATCTGAAATCTGAGTCCACTCATCCTTTTCCTGTTATTAGTTTGTTGCCTATTTGCACTGAACACATCATTGACAAATTTACAACAAAGAGAATTAAAAGATATTATTAGTGCCTCCGACATAATAACTATCAGTCTTGTTTTTCATACTCAAGTTCCTCCAATACAAAGTTCAAGAGCTAATCAACGTAGGGAGTTATTCTTAAAATTGATATGATGAATGAGGTGTGTGATATGAATAAAAGAGGATTGATTGTTTTCTATTGCAGGTTATTTAAAGCCAGAAAATATTTTTAAATTGTAAGGATTTGCAGGGAGCAGATAATAATGGTCTAGTGATACAAGTCTGACTGTTTAACCCATAGCTGGGGAGAGAAGAGGTAGATTCATACCTTTCCTGGTGGTATTTGTGCATAAATGAATATAATAAACCCAACGGGAATTGGAACTCGGCTCTCCATTTAACAATTTTGAGACTTTATCTATTACACCCACCACACATCCAAGCTGACAGCACCTGGTATTCCCAAGCTCCCATCTAGGTACTGACCAGGCTCAATGTTGCTTAACTTCAGTGATCATATGAGAACTAGTATTTCAATGTGATGTGGCTGTAAGCCCAAATGAAAAAGGAGCTGGTAGAAAGTAAAGATTATTAGGATAAGGAGGATAGATAATGATTGACCATTGACTTGAAGAGTTTAAGATTGTATTGTCCAGAGAAGCATCCACATGGAAGCCTGCTCTGCAATGTAGTCGTTATTAGACAAAACACTGTCTGGGTCAAACTTATTCCTTATATTTGGAAATGAGGGTGATTCAACAACACAGAATTATCATGGTATGTCCAAGTTGTAAGCGTCACGGTATGTCCGAGTTGTAAGCGTCACGGTATGTCCGAGTTGTAAGCGTCACGGTATGTCCGAGTTGTAAGCGTCACGGTATGTCCGAGTTGTAAAAGTCTGAATTGTTGAAACTAAAGTAGTAGATTTGACAAGCATCACAAAATAATTTAATGCAGGTAAATATGTCAGCTATTATAAAAGATCACAGAGCCATTAGAACAACAGTTTTGAAAAATCACAATAATTGAACATGAATAAATACCACAAAACCTATTAGTAGATTGACTCAGTGGCAGACCTAAATATTTGGGGCCCTGAAGCTTGGACAGATATGAGAATCACTTCACAACCAGCACCAATAGATTTGAGAATCCAGCTGTCAAAATGTATGCTATGAATAGATTTTGGTTAGCTCAATAAACCACCCATACAGCTGGCTGTTTGGGCACAGCAAGCACCCCCAAGAAAATTTTTAAATTCGACTAATTACAGGGGAATTTTGAGGCCATATGAAATGGGCATGAGATCATATTCTAAGGCCAACATAACTACTTCAACCCATTGGCTTATGATTCTATCACTAAAAAAATGGCCTTATTTTAATAACAAAAACAAAAAACATTGATTTTATTGAATATTTCCCTCATTTAAAACATTGCTTCAGCGGCTGCAAAGCTTAAGCTTCATTAATTTCATTCATAGTAAATCTGCCATTAGACTAACCTTTTGTAGGTTAGGCATCAACAAGCTGCAAGCACAGGTTTTGGAGTGGTACAATCATAGAAAAGAGAGTTTCGAATCTTGTATAAATCTGTTACAAAAGATTTTACTTTAAACTGATAGCCCAATCAAATAAATATTAAGCCAATTAAAAATAAGTTGTTTTTTTTTTTAAATTATCAAATGAATTAATTAATAGATTGATTAGTGCCTGTTGAGGCAAAGGAAGATGGATAATTGGATATTATAGATAATACATTATTGTGTAGCTTTTCTTTGATGGAATTCTCTTAGGAGAAAACCACCAGCCATATTCTTTCATGGACCACATCATCAGTTTGATCATAATGAATAATTTTTTTCATGAAAAACTGATTTCTCACCAGTAATTTTTAGTGATGAATAGAGAGCTACATTAGATGAACCTAATGGTTGAGCTAGTTTTAAAATTGAGGAAATCTTGTGCACATTTTAGACCCAGTAAAAGATGGCAAAATATTTCTTTAGAATTAAAACCACCAGAAACTCTAAATATGGTACATAGAAAATATAAAAAGTAAAATATTATAAAATTCTATTCTCTTATCAAAATTCTAATTAAGAAAGTTAAATAATTCAATAATTTGAGGCAGAAGAACTTCAAGTATTGAGAATTTTGATGAGTCACTTTCTTTAAACCCTTTTCTAAATTATTAAAGATGGATCCAAGGGGCATAATTCTTATTTGTTTTTGTTGATTCACATGATTCATTTAGAATGTGGAAATTAAAGAATGGAACATCGGGGTTGCCTGTGGCTATTGTAATCAAATTATTGAAAATTCACAATACTTATCAAAGATCAACTCAGTATTTCATGATGCTTCACTTATCAGGACCCAGATAAGAATGATTGTATTAATTATTACAGAATAAATATTTAAAAATACTTATTAAATATGCTATTGTGCATACTAATAGACATAATATACACTGTTTAAAATAAAACTGAGGCATCTATTTCAAACATGAGTATTCACTAAAAATAACATTTAAAGTAATAAAAATGTTGGATTAAAAATAAGACTATTAGTTGGTTGGAATTTGTTAAGTTTATGTTTTGGTTACAAAACTGAACAGATATAGGCTTTTGAGAAAAATCTGAATAAGGGTGTGTGTGTGTGTATATATATATATATATATATATATATATAAAAGGTTTGATTTTAATGTTGAAACAAAATGTACAATTTTGTAGTGGATATTTGCATGTTCTAATGTAACAGTTTATAAAATATATATATATGAATAATCAAAAAAATCTTTTTACCTCATGTGGGGAATAGACTATTTCATCAGATGATGACAGTGGTCGTCTGTCTTTTCAACCCCAATGTGAAATGGGTGGAATGAAGCTCACATCCATAGAGGAAGTAGGAGTTAACTGTAAGGATATTAGAAGCTAAATTATATGTATGTATGTATGTGTGTGTGTGTGTGTGTGTGTGCTTCATTGAAATATATATATATATATATATATATATATATATATATATATGTATGTGTATGTATGTATGTATGTATGTATGTATGTATGGTGTTTATTTTTACACTGATCCTTTCCAATTCTCTAATCAGTTTCTTAATGTTAAGCTGAAATTCATTAAGGAAGGTGCTGTAGTTTTTTCTAACCCAAGTACTTTTGATCTTTTCCAAGATCATCCTCAGGAGTAAATTACAAAGACAAGCTTATAGTAACTGCGATAAAATCTGCATTACGTTGTGATGGTCCAAAGGTGCTCTTTCTACCAACACATCCAAGAAAGGTAACTGATTGTTCTTTTCTACCTCCACAGTAAATTTCAAAGAGGGATGGAGATTATTAAGATATGAAAAGAACTCTTCTGCTTTACTACAGAAAGAAAACAACATAAATAGAAGTAACAGTATGGCTTAGCAATCTTATCAAAAAGTTGTTTCTCATGAAAACCTACAAAAAAGTTAGCCATCAGAGGTCCCAATGGACCACCCATTGCCACTCCATCTATCTGTCAGTACATAAAAGTGTTGAAGCTGAAGGAGACAGACTTAGTAGCCATCTCCATCAACTCAACAAAAATAACCTCAGGAAAAGATGGAAACTTTGCAGGGCCACAATACAAGAAGTCAGCAAAAATATCAATTGTTTCATTGAGCGGGATATTTGGGAATAAACCAGATATATCAAACAACACAAAACACTCAATATTGGGATTAGGCTGCAATTTACACATATAGGCAGCAAATTTAAATGAGTCAAGCACATAATACTTCAAATAGAATACTAAAACAGGATCAAGAACTTCAATAAGCCATTTAGCCAAACCATGTTGGGCAGAACCGATCATATACAAAATAGGGCTAAATGGAACGCCTTTATGAATTTTTGGTAACCCATACATCTGAGAACGTTGGGAACCAATGAGACAAATATTATAAATTTCTTTGGACAAATCTTTTTCTTATGAAATTCTAACAATCTCTTCTGTAGTCAGACTTTCATTTTTACGGTATCGTCACAATTGACTTCTCCTAATTTCTGAAATTTACTACTGTCATTTAAAATACACAACATTTTATTGACATAATTGGAATAATTAAATATTTCCACACCTGCACCTTTGTCAGGTCTGGTAATATATATATGTCTTAGTTTTTAAGAATTTGGCTATTAGAAAATGGTTCCTCTACCAAGAGAACCTGAGAGAATTGATAGACCAGTTAATGAAATTATATGCTAAGTCTTTCAGATGAACTTTCAGGTGAAGCAGTTAGGCAGATGTTTAACTAACTGGAAAAAGAGCATCTCAAAATCATTAAATACCTTGATTTTCTTAATATTCCGAGGGGGAATACAAAAGAACCCTGGGACAAGATCAACTTATCAGAATCAGACAAACGATAATTGGATAGATTAATAATATGCCTGTCCGTAGTGAAGTAAGAACCAAATTTCTTTTTAATCAAGAAATTCAAATAAGCTAAATTTCTAGCTCTGGTTCTATAAATAACAAAAACGTCACCTTTAGACAGATATTTAGGAAACTAAATCTTATCAAGAAGAGATAAAGTGTGTCAGATGGTACCCCATACTGGGCTCTCACAGAGTTGAGTACATCAGAGAAATACAGGATTTCATCTCAAAGGAAAATTTGCTCAATACTATTAGTTGCAATACTTAATCTTTGAGATATGCTGAGCAATGTTCCCAGGAATAACATAATTTTGGGAACAAGAATTCAAAAACTTAATCTTATAAAAAAGGAACCATACCTTGTCTCTCAACTGAATTGAATTGTTGACAGTGTTAGTGAAATTGTGGCCATACCACTCCCAAAAATACTTAAACAGATTGTTATTGCCACACCAGGATAAAATAATTTTTAGAAAAGGGATCATATTTTATTAATAAAACAGGTTACAAAAGTATCACAGCAATTAAAATTTTAGGTACCTTTCGGTCGACATCTTCACAATAAATAAAATCGAATATAATTTTATTTTTATACTACATAAAAGTATTTTTTTTTTTTTAAAGTGTAACATTGATTTTAGTTTTTGATCATTTTCTTTTCTGTTTTGTCATAATATATTTAATTGCATCCAATGTGGTCTTTTTAATGATTCTGAATTTAAGAGTTATTGAATTTAGCATATTACTCTTCCAATAGGAATGAGTATTCAATCAAAAGCAGCAATTCAGAATTATTTCCTCTTTGAAAATCCACACACACACAAAAATTAATTCTTTTAAGAAAGGTTCACACTCCAAAATAGCATTAAACTTGAAAAAAAAAAAAAAAAAAAAAAATTATTTTGATTCTTCAAAATTCTTAAATGAATAAAAAAAAAAAAAATCTTGTTATGAACAGCAACAGGATCCCAATGAAATATTACCCGTCATTTTTTTTCAAAATAAATGCTAAATGCAGTTTGTTTTTTTTTTGTTGAATCTGAGACAAAATGTGTTTTATTAAATTATGCATGGACCAATTCTCAAAAACATTTATTTTTTGAGTTTTACTGAATTATTTTTGGTAAGGTTTGGGATGAATTTATCTTATGTTCACACTTGACACTGCATAAATTCTTATAAATTCTTTACTGAGATAACATTCTTAGGGGTTTTTCTTTATGTAACTGGATAAAAGATTTTGAACAATACTTGACATATTGAAAATGGAGAATGAAACTGACTACCAAAAAAATCTTCCATAAAGTTTTTTAATAAAATAACCTATTCAGTAGACAATTTGTTCATAAATGGATAAATACTAAACATTTTGTTTGAATCAGATAATTCCCTGATTTTTATTAAGTTTTTTGCTTTCATTTTAAAAAAAAACAAAAAAAACACATGCATTTTCATGGTACTTATATATATAATGGCTCACTTCAAACCAAGAATGAAGTTCACACTCATGCGTGAAACTGACAATGACCATGAAGTGTTGATTCTGATGTCCACACTATGTCGTGTGTATAATCTATCTCCAATATTGAGCCCCCTTCCCTTAAAATTATTGCAAATTTTAAACTATATATTGGTCTAAATTGTGGTTGAGATAGTTGCATGTTTTCCATGAGTTGTTGATGTTCAGTCCCAGGTAAAATTCAAGGGTTTGGATGCTGATTTTCAAGGCATGCAGACATAACTCTCCCACCTTAAAGATCAACACAATATAATCTTTTACACTCTTAATCTCCATTTGGACTTTTGCCCAATTACACTAAGCAGTCTAATCACTGAGTTAAACATAACGTGTTGTTATTTGTGTTTGGTCAAAGAATAAGAATTCAATGAAGACAAAGAATTACTTTCTTTTCCAAAGTTTTCTCCAATATATGAAATGTTTGAATTAACAAAACTATTTCTATATTGTTTATCAACAATGCAAGTTTTTTTGTTTTTTTATTGTTCTCTTTAATATTTTTTCCTCGTTCTCTCACACTCAGTAACTCCTTATGTCTTAGTGTCTTTATTACTTTGCTTGGGGTGAAATGATTACCCCCCCCAAAAAAAAAAACAGAACATCTGCCACAAATTGTTTAAGAGTCCACACCACTAATTTTAGTAACTGAGGCTGATATAAAAATATCTGAGAAGGTCACACATGAATTTATACACAAGATCTTATGATAGGACATGTGACAAAAACCAACCAATGAATATGCAGTAATAATACTACTTGCTGCTTTCTGTTGAGACATGCATTTTACATGTATGTTGCAATGACAAGAAAAATGTCACAGTTGCACTTGAAGTGTCAAGGTTGTTTTTTTTTATTAGAAAATATTGGATTTCGTTATACTTCTGTTTACCCCGAGAAAAAAAATATTGGATGTTGTGATACTTCCATATACTCCTGAGAAAATTTTGTGTCAATGTTAAGATTTACTTTATAAAAACAATCTACAATAATATAGAATAAATTCAATAATAAAATAATAATAGTGAAAATTTGACAATTTATAACTATCTTGTATTGTCATTTTCAGCCATCAGTTATCCTGCACAAGAAGGGGAATACCTTCTTAGATGATCGTGAAGCCAAAGTCAGTAAATATATATAAGCTGTTTATGTAACCCATGATATCATTTAAAAAAAAGGAGTTAAAAAAGAAATATGTACAAAAATTAATTATTTATAGTTGGAATAACACTAGGTCAAGCTAAAAAAAAAAACTGGTGGTGAACAAAAAGCAGCAACAGCAAAGGTGTCCAAGCTTGACAACAAGGCTACAGCAGTGGAGAAGGAGGAGGCAAGAAGAATGTGATATTTAAGGCTCTGAAGTTTCTACCTTGAGAATTGTCTTAAAGGACAATGACTTAAATGATTAAAGTGTTGGTTAGTGAATTTGGCAGCATAGTAATTGTGAGTTCAATTTATGGGCCTTGTATTACAGAAATATTCAGACTTAGTGGACAAAGGATGACCAATAAGTGAGCAGTACTAAAAAGAATAATTAACAAAAGACAAGATATCTCTAGTCATAGACAGTGCAATGAAACCCAGACTGACAGACACCTGAAGAAGGCTGGAGAGCACAACAGACAAAACATCAATAATATGAACAAAGATGACACCATTAGTCCAGCCAAAAATAATATGAATACTGATAACTTCATATCCCTGAAATTCAGAGAGTAAAAAATTTAATTCTCTTTAATTAGTACATGTGTAGCTATTACAGGAAATCGGTCATAATGAAATGTCTAAATGATATATATATATATATATTATTACAAGGTGCATTCCAGAAGTTTTGAGGCTTTGTTTTTTTTAGTAGAGGCAGTTATATAATTTATCATTACTATACATCTAATAAGCTGACCTGCCAACCTTTGTTATTCCAGACTGAAGGAGATGTCGTAACAGTTATTTGAACACACTCTATTAAAAACTGCTTGTCACAGCTGACTAGTTTGCAGAATACAGTAGAGATGTGATGAAAGCTATGCAATAAAGTTTTGTGTTAAATTGGGCAAAAACACTACAGAAACTCATGAAATGCTCTAGACTGTTTATGGATTAAACTAGTATGGAACAAACATCAGTTTTTCACCGGCAGAAGAAATTCAAGGATTGTAGAGAGGAGGAAAGAGACAATGAGAGATGTGGAAGCGAGAGGGACATCAGAACAAAATTCTCAGTTATCTGCATGAAAACATGTGTGTCTATAAAAAGCAGTTTGGTGTTGGTGCAGCAACTCTACACAATGATTCATACAGATCTGAACATGGGTCAGTGACAAACAGAAAGGAAGACTCATTGGTGACAGCAGGGAGATGGTTGATGGGAATCTGATCAAAGTAATAAAATCTGTTGGATTAATAAATAAAAATCCATCACTTATTTAGAAATTTTGCTTGTTAATGTTAGGATTTAAAACTGAGCAGATATGTTTGCTACAAAAGTCTGAGAAAAATTTGCATTTATAAGGTACTATTCAACATTGCTTGATCATTGACACACTTCAGAGCCAAGATGGTTGATGCAATTCAATTCTAACAACAGTTCCTCCTGCCAAGAGGTACACAAGTTTGAATTCTATCAGAGAGCGCCTCCTCAAATATTCAGGCTGGTAGACGAAACTAAATACATATACTGTTTAATAAACAAACAGTGTGTCTACTCAAATATGGGTAACCACTACAAATAACGTTTAAGTAATAAAATCTGTCAGATTAATAAATAAAATTCCATGGAAGCTGATTGTAGAGTTGATCCCTTCGGCCCAAGCCTTGTCTCACCCCATGTTGAGTTAGTTGATCGTAAGACTGGCTTGGTCCAAATGGTCGACTAGAATCAATGACTTGGTTCAGTTCGGTCAGAGTAAAGTCACACGAAAGAAGAAAAAAAATAAAAATTGGGTAAAAGAAACAAATATTGATATACATTTCCTTGATACGAAGTTGATGATACAGTTATTGATGGCTTAAGCAGGACTATATTCTCCATGCAATAGCTATTGACCCTTCCTGATTATCGTGACACACTGTTTGCCATTATGGTTTTGCATGAGACTTCTGGAACAAAGATTTAAGTCAGAGGCTTTTTCTTCAGGGCAGCAAATCACATGAGATCAGGCGAAGCGGTGATTCTCATTTCTCCTGTCAGTCTCATCTTTGCAGTCTCCCTCTCTGCAGTGTCTCTCTGCCATCTGGTTCATCTACTCAGCATTCTGTTTTGATGGACCCATGCGTAAGTGCTGGGGTGGGGCATGATGTGCTCTGGGTATGCCCACAATCCCCAAACAATCAATCGGAGCTCTCCCTGAAAATGTTCAAATATGGGGGAACCCCTCCTCCCTTCTTGGAATTCTACCTGGGCCGCCTTCTTTTGGTCATCTGATCAAACCTGTCTCCTTCCTACTTTGTGTGAGTGCCTCTCACTATGACTGTCCGAGAGGCATGGAAAGTCCTCCGCCTTCCCTGAAATTCCACCTGGGGCCCCCTCCTTTGTCACCTCACCAAACCTGTCCCCCAAGGGCTAGGTGTGGTGTTTTCACATCTGGGATTTATCATTTTTTTTATCTTCTCATCAACCCTTTGGCCAACAAGTGACAAAAAAGAAACAATGCCTTGATTTGGGAAGTTTTATCGTCTTTTGGCAGACTAAAAATTTAATTATCATTCTCTTATCTATTTTCTTCTGAAAACCTGTCTGCTTTTAAAAGCTAATCCTTATCAACTTACCAAACTTGTGGCCAGAAGTCAGTCTTCTTCTCCGGCACTCAATAGTCATAAAAATATCTATTTCTTTCCGGGTAGGTCCTTGGAGTTCCAGATTAGCCCATCACTTAATCTCGGTTCTAATCGAAACCAGATGGTCTCTTTGTTTTACCTCTAGGGCGAAGGAGAAATTTAATTACCTTCTAGTTTTTTTTCCAATAAAAAAACAAATATTCTTTTCTTTCATTTTCCCTTGTCTGGTCATCAGTATATCTTCAGTCTATCGGAATTTAGTGTTTTTCAACTTACTAGTGCCTTTCCAATAGTGTTACATCTAGAGACTATTTACATTTCTGACTGGCTTATCAAATCTTGGTAAAATATCAGGTTGTATTATGAATAAAAATATAGTTTTTACATTTTTGTTCAGCACTTGAATTGAACTGAATTTGGGCAAGAGATATGAATATATTGCATATATGAATATTACCAGAAATGGTCTCTGAAAATACAGTAGTTACAGCATCTGATGATTTTAGTTTTGATTTTTCTGCTTGTGAACCTAATGAATATTCATATTTTTAATAGGTCACTTGGAAGAGATCAAAACAGACATTTTAAGCAATAATAGATTTCACACATTAATATTTTATGGTACTGTACAGTTAGTGTTCCATTCATTTATTAATGAGAAGACATGTAAATGAATTTCATTTATTTAAAGCTTTTGAAGACTAATGACTAAACTTCAAGATCTCGTGCCCTGCTTTTAACAATCAGGTTGCCACCAGACTGACACAAGTTCACAGACCCCCACCCAATGAGGTCTTAGCTGTATTATAGACATTGGTTGACCTTTAAACTTCTGTTCTTAGAACAACATGGGAAACTGAATACATTTTGTACAAAAGAAAGATAAATAGACTTGATCAATCATTAGTAGATAAAACCATTTAATATAAGAGGCAATTAAACAGAAAATATTCATACTTACAGATTAAGGCTATCGGTTTATTGAGGAGGCACTTTTGTTTGGATTTTTTTGTTTAATCTGATTAAGAAAAAGTTTTAAATTGCAGATCAGTGCTAAGCATGTCTGAAAATGATTTACAAATGCATTATTCTGTCTGAAGAACACAATTAACTGAATGACATTCAATTCTTTCATCGATTTTATGACACAAATAGAGTTTTACTGCTTTTTTTTTATTATTGTTGTTTTTCACATAATGTCATTAATTCCTTGGAACACAGGTGTGGTGGCATGGGGTAATGGTTACCCAGGCTAGTTTGGTTGGCTATAATTAATGAGTAATGAATTCAATCTTCACTGGGTGCCCCATACAAAATTAAATAACTCAACAAGGTTTGACATGTAAAATCAACCAACAAAATGCATGAAATAAATATAAGCAAATTCAAATTTGCTCACACAAATTGATGCAGATAAGGATAGATAGATATTAAATACTGTTCTGAAATAGATCAGTAGTAATGCTCCCCTAAATGCCTTCATTAGATGATGACCTTGGTGGATTTACAGAGAGAGAGAAAGAAAGAGAGAGAAAGAATATACATAGATAGATAAAGAAAATGCTTACATATTGAAATACTGCAAAAACATTCTTGTAGCAAATCAATATTTGATTAGCATGCTGTTCTGAGTAATCAAAATATTGATTATCTACTATGTTAGCTTCAGCCTTCATAAGTAGAAATTATCTGGGGATAAAATATAAGCATGAAGGGAGTGTTGAAAAGTTCCTGGCCTGACCAACTTTGCTGAACCTGATCAAATGACCAAACATAAGATTTTTAAAAAAAATCTCTTCTTGATTCGGCTGAGAACTTTTCAGCACTTACATTTATTATAATTACAAAACATACACACACACACACAGTGTGATGGGTAAATTGTCGCCATTTTATATTTTAATTTTGTGCATATGCGAAATTAAATATATAAAATAGCGACAATTTACCCATCGCATCAGTATATATATGTATGTGTCATGGGTATTTAGAAATTTTTGTTTTTAATATCTGTAAAGTTTTGTTATATAAGGTTACCTTTCTTGTACTCGTACTGCTAATAGTGCCTTTGTTATAACATTGGTGGACTGTACCAAAATGATTACAAAGCCAGGATGTGAAAAGATCAACTCTTAGGTTGCAATAATAATAATAACTGCTAAAAAGTATACTTAAACATTCACTTGTGAAAACCTGATAATTGTAAGGACTATATATATATATATATATATATATATATATATATGAGAGAGAGAGAGAGTCAAAGATTTAGTAGGAAGATTACGTATCTGTTTCAGGTTTACTGATGGCCTACACAAGACAAAGTTTTTTCATGGCAACTGCAGGTCTCGCAATTGGAAAGAGTTTACCTGCTGACCCAAGCAATTAGGACAATGGTAATAGGGGCCCTAGCTTGTAGGTTTTCTGTTGGGCATTTCTTCTATGCAGATGGCTGTGTGTGTGTGTTTCCTAGATTTGGGACCTGTGAAAAGTCTAACAATAAGATTGGTTGGAATAGATCATTTCCATCAAACACGCATTGGTAGATTTAATCCCATATAAGTTATGAGTTATTCTACTCAACTTTAGGGATCAGTTCTTCCTTGCTTTATACAGGCTTGACAATGACTGAAGGAAGTGTTAAATCTAGACAGTAATTTGACATTATTGCAACAGAACATTTTGCTACTGATAGAAACAAATGTTTTTTTTTTTTTTTTTTATTAAATACTAAAGTTCATGTAATATAAAGCTGAGAATCCATTGAAAAGAGAGAGTTACTGTTAAAATGGTTATGATTAATGAAGTGTATGATGTAAATAAAAGAAGGGATGATAGGAAATGAAGATTAGGAGGATATGGTGGACAGATAATGATTGACCCTTGACTTGAAGAGGTTAAGATTATAATGTTCAGGGAAGCACGCATATATGAGTCTGTTCCACAAGCTAACAGTTCTTTTTTTTTTTACTACTGAAATTCATTCAATAAGATTTAAGTGCCACTCAAGGTAGAGGCTTATTGTTTAAATAGCTATGAATGGGGTATATGATATCAATGAAAGATATACTTTGACAATAATGATCCAACCAAACATATTATCTTCAACCAACAGAACCTGTCAGTTCAATTTTATTATATTTTTCCACCCAGAATAAGATTTATCATACATTCAAATGAATATTTCGAGGTATGGCAACTTAAACACAAATTGAAAAAATGAAATAAAAATTGAATCAAGGAGCCATGTCAGTAAATTTCAATAAAGCATTTGAATATGCACGATATCAGATTTCATGATGCAGTCAATATTTTCACAACAAAATTGGTATTAACCCACTGATTCTAGTAACATTTTCAGGATATTATAAAGAGTATGAGAAATATACCATGTAATCTTCAGCTGATCTCTTTTATGAGAAATATTTATAAGGATTTGGTGCCGTTAGATTTTATAGTGCAACTTAAGGGTTGTTCACCATATTGTAAATTAACTTATTGAAATATATAATTTGAGATATAAAAATATCTTCTTTATACACACGGGCAGTGAGGAGAAACTCGCTGAATTCCTTATGACCCTAAACAAGGTACACGACTACATTAAGCTCGGCCATGAAAAATCAACAAGATCAGTAACATTTTATCTACATCAATAAAAACAGAAAACTACAAACGACACTACACACTGAAATCACTGACACCCACAACTATCTACACTTTAAGTCTTCCCACCCTAAACACCTCAAGGAGTACCTTCCTTATTCACAAGCACTTAGACTCAGAAGGATCTGTTCCAACAATGAAAAACTAAATAAACACACTCAAAATTCCAAGCATTAATTCACAACATGTGGCTATAAACAACACCTAATCAGGGAACAAATAAATAAAGCAATTTCCACACCTAGAGAAGACAGCCTAATGTACAAGATTAAAAATAAATCCAGACGCATCCCTCTAGTAACCACTTTCAACACCACTCTTCCTCCACTATCTCAGACAATCAAAAGTCGCTGGGACAAACCAAACCTAAAAACTTTGTTTGAAGAACCCAACCTTCTAGCATATCGTAGACCTAAGAACCTTAAGGTAACCCGTAATAGACCAAAAATAAAAACAACAGGATTTTCCCAACCACGTAACAACAAAAGGAGCTTAGTTGTAACCACATTCGACATACCAATTTGTTCACTAGCTCAGTCAATAAATCTACTTTCAAAATCTACCACAACTCTAACTGTAGAAGTCCTAACATAATTTACCTATGAGAATGCATACTATGCCAGAAACAATGTGTGGAAAAATCTGAATGGCCTTTCACTACAGAATTAATAATTATTGGAATCAGATCAAGTCAGCTCCCCATGAAAGATTATTACCTGTAGAACAACATTTCTGCCTAGAAAAACATGATTTTGAAAGCCATGCAAAATTTACTATAATTGAAAACATAGAAATAGACAGAAAAGATAATCATAGAAAAATACCAGAGGAACATGAAGATAAATGGATTTGCTCCTCAAAACACTTTGTCCAGATAAGCTTAACCACAAATTAACAACATAGATAGAATTAATATATAACCCGCTAAATCAAGCCCTACCCACATTTCTCATCCATACAAGACAGATATGCTTGCAGAAGTGTTGAGGTCTCACACTTATACACACACACACATATATATATATATACATATACATACATACTCTCAAAGAACTAAAAGATTAAATACACTTAATACACACATCCCATTCCCAGCAACCAATAAAACTGTCAGAATGAACAAGGAGGGAATTCTTTAAGTCAGGAATCTCTTATTCTCTACCTTGAAAACAACTTGAGACAGGCCGTTTAACCAACACAAAGACTGAACAAAATTAACGATAAAGAAAACAAATGAAAACTACAGATAAAGTTCACTTTCTTCAGAAACAGTCATTCACTGCTACTAATAAGCAGGGATTTTTTTTCTCCTGATGATGGCCATGCTGGACAAAACTAGTCAAGGAACCTAACTGAAATAATAAAAACAAAAAATATTAATATACAACCCAGTGTGATTGAAAATTTTCATTTTTTAATATTTTTTTATTGTTCAAAATATATAAAGTTGTGCATTGTTATCCATTACCGTAAGTTTTTCATTATGCTTTTAAATGCAAAACATTGACAATGTGCTGAGCATTCATTAGAACATGAAAAAATTATCCATTATAGAATTTTTTTTCCTGTTATGATGTCATGGTTATGCGCGCATTAAAGCGTGAAAAATTTGTTCCTTTACAGGCATATATATATATATATATATATATATATATATTATACACACAAACAAACACTTTTTCACAATGTTAATATCTTGATCATCTGAGAGATTGGAATCCATATTAGAAAAATCTGTAGTCAACTGATTGAATTTTTTTGTCCAATGAAAAAAATTAAAATACTGAGATTTCAAAACTAAATTATCAAAGAGAAAAAGCAGCATATTTACTTCTGATAAAATGTCAATATCTACAAGTAATAGAAACCAAAAATCTCTAACCTTTCCTTTTTAAGCAATGGGAAGTAAAAACTGATAAAGTGATCCTCCAATTATTGATACCCTTTCACAACCATCTCCTAAGTAAGTGGGTAGCCTTATTAATTCCTCTGATGTGAAAATATCGACTAATACAAAGAGTTAGCAGAGAAAATGCGGGAAATAAAACTAATTGCATATTTTAGATTGTGGACATGTGTGGTATGTTATTGTGGCCACCAGCAAAGAAAACAAAACCAATAGACTAAATTCAAGTTTTGACTAAGAATGATTCTTTTCACTTTGAACAAATGACTTTTTGCAAAGGTATGAATCTACATCTCCCTCCCTCCCAAATTTGGTTAAATAGCAGTTGGTGCTCTTTTGTCCTGTAAAGTAGTCCATCTACAATGGATCAGATAAGTCTCAATACCAATTAGCATTTTCTTACAATCAGTGTATATAAATTTATCCAAACTGTTTCAAGTTTGATAGACATTTATAATGTTAGGAATAGGAAATTTATTACAAATGTTCTAAGAATTGTAAGTAAAAGAAATTATTTGGAGAAAAAGAGATGTAAAAATGTTTTGTGTGCATGATCAAATAAAAATACTTGTTCATATTTAGTTGCATAACCTTTGTAAGATTGTCTTTGCTATAATGATACTAAGTTTTTGCAGAGATTGGCTGACACTTTTGAGCATCCTTATATATATATATATATATATATATATATATATATATATATATATATATATATATAGTGGTTGCTAACTCATGTCTGAGTGCAGCCATTACTTCATATCTTTTTGAAGAATATCTACTGATGTGCTGAACGAATGTGGCTCTTTAGCCCAGCAAGGCACCTACATATCCTGGCACAAACAGGGAACTTAAGAGGTCCAACAGCGAGTGGTGCATTATCATGCAATTTAAAATGTCACATGAAAGCATTTCTGAACCCACATGTCTTATCACAAATATCACATTTTATTTGCTGGACGTCAACGGTTTCATAGTCAATTGCCACTCTCCGTCGGTGTGCTCTCAATAGACTCCTTAGACCCGCCATTGACAAACACACACTACCACAATCTGTACATGTCAGATTGAGCTGCCTGCAGATGTCTTCAGGAAGTTCAACATAGATACCTTTACACACATCTCTTTTAAGCTTTGCATGCCTCCTCTTCTCCACCTCAAAGTGACATCTTCCACTCCAAGCAGCCTCATTCCACTTATTGCGATCAGATGTATATTCTTGCCAGTGCTCACAAGGAATATTGCATTTCTTCAGTGCATCCTTGATGCAGTGATTAAAGCGCATCTTAGGTTTGACAGTATTTCTCTTCCCTGCTCACAGCTCACCATAAAACAATTGCTTTGGAATGTGGCCGTCATCCATTCTAACAAGGTGACCTGCACACTAAAGTTGATATTTTAATATCAAGGACTCAATACTATCACAGCCACTCCTCTCTAGCACGTTTACACTAACAAACATTTGCTAGTTAATGCCAAGGATACAATGTAAGCAGTATTGGTGGAATCTCTCAAGTCTTTTCATTTGTCTGCGATAAACCACCCACATCTCACAAGCATAAAGAAGTGCTGTAAGCACACATGCATGATAGACCTTTCGCTTTGTACTCGCTGAAATTCTGTGCCGAGACCACAGACGTTTATTCAGTCTTCCAAATGCATTGCTAGCTTTTTGTATGCGGTTTGAAATTTCTACATCAAGATCACGGAATATGCTCAATGTGCTCCCAAGATACACAAATGCGTAAACAGCCTTCAACCTTTCACCATAGACAAAGATGCTTGGTTCACAATATCGCTTCCTTGGCGCTGGTTGGTACATGGCTACTTTCTTTTTTAAACTAATAGTCGATCCCAGTGCAGTGCATGCATTAGAAAAAGCATCCATGAGATGCTGCATATCTCCTTCTGAATGAGCCACAAGATCGCAGTCACCAGCATATAACAAATCCCTGATCAGTGACAAGTAAACCTTCGAATCAAATCTCCTGATGTTAAACAGCCTTCCTGTTGAACGATAGCAAATGTAAATACCCAGGTTGCAGTTCTTAAAGACCTGTTAGATAGAGTTGGAACCAGAATATCGTCCTGCTTAATTCCATTTTCAACTGTCACCGGCTCAGAGATCTTTCCACCAACATTAACCGATGTCTTCATATCATCATGAAACAAGCAGAATGGAAACAAACTTTTCAGAACATCCCAGCTTCCATAAAATATTCCACAAAGCCTTTCTGTTTACGGTGTCAAATGCCTTCGTCAAGTCAACAAATACCTGGTAGAGATCCATATTCTACTTGACATGCTTTTCTTGCAGTTGTCTGGCTGTGAAAATCATATTTACAGTGACACATCCAGCCCTAAAGCCCGACTGTGACTCTGGAAGAGGTTCATTAGCAATGGGATACAACAAGCGATCCATCAGAACTCCACAAAGAACCTTGCCAACAACAGACAACAGCGATATGCCACAATAATTTCCACAGTCATCCCTGTCCCCCTTGCCTTTGTACAAAACAACCATGACAGCATCTTCCAAGTCATCTGGAATACTGTTATTACTCCAGACATCTAGCAACAATGAATGAAGCCGGTGCAAAAAAAAAACTTTCTCCTCCATGCTTAAAAATCTCGGCATGCAGCCCATCCTTTCCAGGTGACTTTTCACCATTAAGCTTTCTGACAGCACTTTCAACCTCCTCAAATGTTGGAAGCTCCGCAAGAAATTCTTTAACAGGCTTTTCAGGTAAACACCTGATAAACTCTTTGTCAACTACTGAGTGCCTATTGAGAAGCTCATCAAAATGTTCACGCCATCTCAGCAGAATATCATCGGGATCTCAAAGAAGTTTTTGCCATCCTTAGTCCTTAGAGGAGCAACAGGTAAAGTAGAAGGCCTGTAAACTTCACGGAGTAGATTGTACATGGCCTTACTATCCTTCACATCTGATGCAAACTGTATTTCATCAGTTTTGTCACTCCACCATTTGTTCTTCATCACATGTATATACCTGCTTTTATTGTCTTTAACTTGGCCTCAATTTCCTTCTTCTGATCACCAGGTAAATCACTATAAAGTAATGCAGAGTGGAGTTTATTTTTCTCTTCCAAGAGCTTTTCTATGTTCTTGTCATTCTGATCAAACCAATCCTGATGATTCTTACCAGTAAATCCAACAACATCAGCACATGTCTTGTGCACTGAAAGAAGTCCAGATATTTTCACTTACTAAAGCATCCATCTTATTGACTAGATTCTGTCTAACCTCAGATACTTGCAGACAGCTAACAGTCAGCCTCTTTGTAAGTGATACTCCTCCCCGCCTTTCCTTTTTACAGACAACACACTTGACTCTTGCTCTTACCAGATGATGGCCAGTCTAACATTCAGCCCCACGCATCACACACACAATACAAAACAAAAATTTAACAAGGAAGATTAATGTAAAGTATTAGCACATAAATGAATGTAATGGATCCGACTGGAAATGGAACTTGGCTCTCTGATTCCTCAAACCGAACCACTATACATTATTCCACTGTGCCTAATAATAAAAAATAAAAAGTCTAGAACAGCTAAATTGATTATTTGAACAGAGTTTTTAAAATCTTTATGATATATTTATTTTTTACTTTGTTCAACATTTTGTTCTTTTGAAACTTTGTTTTTTCGACATTATGGCCATTCGTCATTTAGTCAGTTTGACATTTTGTCCATTTGTCATTTGACACTCTTACCTACTACCTGATTATTTATATATATATAATGTAACTTGTATGTGAGACTGCAAAGTGAAAAGAAACTATTTTCCTTTTGACATAACCTAACATTTAAATTGTTGTGCCCTGTTCAAACTACAATCCTTTAAATCAGATGCAAGTGCTCACTTTGACATCCACAGCTCATATGACAAAAACAAACTTTAATTTGATCTGGTTTCACACACCCACTTCCAGAATACTGTCCCAAGATACCAGAGTCACAAGACACTTTTTCTGACCAATCAGAAAAAAGGCACAAGTGGCTTTTGCAGCAGCCTTTTCTAACCCCTGACTTACTATAAAGCTAACACTGATTTCACCTATAAAGGCAACTCTGACCAGGCTGGCATTAACGACTGGACATCACATCAGACAACCAAACACCTCAGACTATTCAACTGCCCAGGCCACCAGCAGCAACACCAATGCATTTCCAACAACAGTGATGCCTTTGGCCAGTGACAAAACCAGCAGCTGCAGAGATTAACTTTCAAGTACATATGTGAAAATAAAAACCCTTTTACTCATCTACATTAGTTGTTTTATCACTCACATTTTTATTTGTTAGCAGTAAAGCCGCTGTTACAAAGGAATTGTTGCTATTAATTTCATTAATTTTGCCTCTTGTTGAACTAAAAAATAAGTTCCTGAAATAATGACACATTTTCAAATTACACAAGTTATACACTGGCTGTAAAAATCCAGATATTAAAAATGTTAGATACGAGTCAAATTTATTTCATTCAATTTCTCAATTGAAGTATTTTTATTATTAATTTTTGGTTAGTATTTTCTTTGTTTTATCTCTTGATTTTTATTCCAACTTTTTGGGGTCAAGTAATCAAACATTCATCATTTATCTGACGTAAAAAAAAGAAGAAAGAAAAAACAACCAAAAATTAATAACAAATTTACTTATTTCTTCTTTATACTTTTGCTTGTTTGTTTTTTCTTGCTTAATTTTTTCTTTTCTTAATTTTTAAGGATCCCAATCGATTTTGGATCACTGGAGTTATCAATGCCCCATGTACTCCATTTTTACTAAATGGGTAAGTTTTTAAATTTACCATTTGTTTTTAAATTTTTAAATAAATTCCAATGTCTTTCATCAAGTAAAAAATCACAGTATTTCTGCCTGTGATTCATTGTGTTTAGTTTTGATTAAAAATAATTATTCTAGGATTTGTTGCAGGCCTCAACACTTTTGATGAGATTTTTATGCTCCTAGTACATTTGACCTGCAAACAATTTTTGGCGGACTTGTGTAAGTCCAAAGGAAAAATAAGACATAAAATTTAAACAAAGAAATATTAACAAATATGTTGATAGAACATTTTACAAAAGGAAAAATGAGAAATGAAATTAAATGTGAAAAGTTCAAAGCAACCCTCAGTGTCTTATTGGCTGGAGCAAAAAGAATGTCTTTCCACTATGAATGAGATGGATTCTTTCAAATCTCATGCTGTATTTAATTATTGTCAGGGGGCAGTAATTCAAAATCTCGGCACCTGTGAATATAATCAGGGGTCAGTAAGCCAACAGGTCTTAGACTGAAGTTTGATTTAATTTATTTTTACAATCAAATATGAAATATATAAATGTAAGGTATAGGTAATGGGGATGTCTAATGGCTGACATAGTTGTCTATTCCCCGACTGGTGACAGTATTTGGAATTTATGATCAACTAAAAACCATGGTTTTTGAATGGAAGAAGCAGAGGCCATATTTATCACAACGTTTCTGCCGTTGTATGCTCCGGCTTTCCTCACAGGGGTGGAATGTCAAACTGAACCCTTTATTTCGCTTGCTGGGGTAGACTGTTCTAGTTTCACATGCCATGTCTAATGGATGTCAGTTATCAGTTATCTCCTGTTAATTCACCTCTCCTTAAGGACATCTGTGTATGAATTTCTGGGATTTATAAACTTAATGGCCTAGCATATGTGCTGATTCCTTATGTTTAAATCTCCTGAGCCAACCAAGCATAGAAATGAATACAATATGGGAACCAGTAATAAGGAGTGCCAGAGAAAAGCAATAATAACAGCGAAAATTGTAATATGAGCTGTGGTAAAAAAAACATAAAATGATAACAGCAAAAATTGCAATATGAGCGCTGGTAAAATATGGTTACTGAAGACATTAAGTTTATAAATCCCAGAAATTCATACACAGATGTCCTCAAGGACACATGGCACAGTGGATAAAGGCATTGGTTAGATCCAGGGACAATGTGAGTTCAATACCTGGTTAAGGCAGTGGAGAACTTGGAGAGGTGAATTAACAGGAAATAACTGATAACTGACATCCATTAGACATGGCACGTGAAACTAGAACAGTCTACCCCAGGGTTCAGTTCGACATACCAACCACCTGAAGAAGGCCAGAGTGTACAACGGCTGAAACATGATAAATATGGCAACAAAGATGAGGACAATTGTCTGAATAATGTAAATAGTGTACATAATATCTCATCTCAGAAATATAGACAGATACAACGGCTTTTCAACTGAGAAGATCAAGACAACACAATTTTCCATTTACTTTCAGTTAGCATTTTAATGGACAAAGTAAATAAATAACCAGCTTAGTTTGTTTATATCTATTGGTAGGACTTGCTGATTGGCTTTAATTAGGAAATAAACTGAGTTAAAAGAACAACTTTTGATTTTTAAAGCAGACATAGCCATTCTAATTAAAAGACTAAGGTAACTCAAATTTTAACTGAATGTGGCTGAATGTGTAAGCCTAAGGTCAAATGAGGAAATGTGGCTGAATGTGTAAGCCTAAGGTCAAATGAGGAAATGTGGCTGAATGTGTAAGCCTAAGGTCAAATGAGGAAATGTGGCTGAATGTGTAAGCCTAAGGTCAAATGAGGAAATGTGGCTGAATGTGTAAGCCTAAGGTCAAATGAGGAAATGTGGCTGAATGTGTAAGCCTAAGGTCAAATGAGGAAATGTGGCTGAATGTGTAAGCCTAAGGTCAAATGAGGAAATGTGGCTGAATGTGTAAGCCTAAGGTCAAATGAGGAAATGTGGCTGAATGTGTAAGCCTAAGGTCAAATGAGGAAATGTGGCTGAATGTGGAAGCCTAAGGTCAAATGAGGAAATGTGGCTGAATGTGGAAGCCTAAGGTCAAATGAGGAAATGTGGCTGAATGTGGAAGACTGAGGTCAAATGAGGAAATGTGGCTGAATGTGTAAGCCTGAGGTCAAATGAGGAAATGTGGCTGAATGTGTAAGCCTGAGGTCAAATGAGGAAATGTGGCTGAATGTGTAAGCCTGAGGTCAAATGAGGAAATGTGGCTGAATGTGTAAGCCTGAGGTCAAATGAGGAAATGTGGCTGAATGTGTAAGACTGAGGTCAAATGAGGAAATGTGGCTGAATGTGTAAGACTGAGGTCAAATGAGGAAATAGAACTTAATTTTTATTGTCTTAAAACTTAAAATTTAAAAAAAAAAAAAAAGGAACTAATTTTGCACTACAAATTAATTCCTTTATACTTTAAAGCAATAATATATATTTTTAAAAATTTTTGCATTTCCCCTGCCAACCAACACATTTCATCGAGCTGCCCATTCTCTGCCCTTCTTTAAGCAAATTTTTTGTCTGGTAAACTCAACTCTCCAAGTTTTTTTGTTGACCTCTGCTGTAGCCAGGTATTGAACTCACAACTCTTTGGGTCAAGTCACTAGATTCAACCAACACTTTTATCCACTGGGTCATATATTATAATTTTAGAATATTTATTATTTTCACAAATCTTTCTTTAAAAAAATCAAATTTACAAAAGGGAAAATATGAAGAAACTTATTTAAATATATCCCTGGATAATTTATTTGTAATGTGAAATATAGGAATTCTACAGATTACTTTTTTTTTTACTCCTTAAATGAGAATTGCTAATATCAAATCACAATTTTAGGAGATTAGAATAAAAAGCAATTTTTAGTAATCATAGAGAAAAGAAAACAATGAATGGCTTGGAAAATAGCACAACTAAAAACTGAATTATAGAAGCTGCTCACAAATTGTTCAAATTTCAATTTTTTTATCATTTTATAAAAACTGCCAATGACCTTTTGATTTTATTAATTTTTTCTTCCATATTCCAAAAATTATTATGGAGGTCCAAATAAAGAATCTTAAAAAGATATTCTTTTTTTCTCAATAGAGTATTATTGATGATCATGAACCAAAAATATCTTATTTTTTTCTTTCTTGTAATAGATAAAAAAGCAGAATTTCTCATCAGAACAAACAAATTGTAATATTGACCTTCATACATCTCAAAGATTTCTTATTCAGATTTGACATTCAGAGAAACATTAAGATTGAATAATTTAATGAAATGTTGGAAAGTTACTTTTAAGTTAGAATGAAAATTCACAAAGAAATAAGAAACTCCTACAATGATAACTTACATTATAACTGGATAGACACATACATACATTTATAAACACACACACACAGACATTATATATATATATATATATATATATATATATATATATATAAGAGAGAGAGAGTCTGAGCAGTACACAGCTCTCATATACCATTGCCCAGGCCTGCATCCTGAGAAGGTTGCAAGATAAACAGATACCTTATATATATATATATATATATATATATATATATATATATATTTTTTTTTGGGTAACAATTTTTAATTTGTACAACTTTGGTTAAAGACCTTCAAAAAATTATATTTTTTCTATGTTGCATCATTTTCTTGATCTTTGGTAAAAGTTTAAATATAAATTATCCAATGTCCAAGCAATTTCAGCTAACACAAACCATTATCAAACAGTTTTTATTTTCTTTTGCACTATAAACAAACTCCTTGATAATGCCTGATGAAAGTTGAAAGTACTCAGACCTTGGAGATATATATATATATATATATATATATATATATATATATATATATATATATAGATAGATAGATAGATAGATAGATTATATATGCACAAGATGTGTATATATTTTTGCTCTATATATACAAGTTGATGCAGAAATGTTCTCAGCCCAACTAAGATAGGGTGAAAAGATTTTTGCTAATTTGACCACATGATTAGTTTTTGGGAAGGGCTCCAAACAAAAACTTTTCAGCAACTTCTCATATAGTATTCATTTATCTATGTATGAGGTTGAGGCAAAAAAAGTGTATCTGAACTTTACTTACCTTATGTATTTATATTCTTTAAGAATTATGAAAAACTGATAAATTTAACTAAAATTATGACTGAAAACAAATATATGCTTAATGATTTTACGCTTCATTTTTTTTTTACACTATTTACATTTGTTTGGACTGTTGCCCGCATCTTTATCAATGTTTTCAATGTTGTATGTTCGGACACTAAGAAAATAGCCTTGGTCAGCCTATCCTATGTGAAGGGCTTATTGGAAAAGATACAAAAGATCTATGGTCCATATAACATCAGGACAGCCTTCAGGAGTGGTTCAACACTATGCAGACATCTCTTCTGAGTAAGACAACCCATAGAGGAGAACATGATTAAGGACTGGGTATACATCATCACAAGCAGCTGTGGCAAGAAATATAAAGAAGAAAGAGACTGCTTCCTTAAGATAATACTGCAAGAACACCGTAAAGCCATAACACAAGGAGAAATAAAAAAAATCATGCATTACTGACCATATATGAAGGGAAAAGGGAGAATTCCTCTGTGGGATGAAGTTGAAATAATAGAGATCATCACTGGAAAATACTTAAGGAATCAGTACATATGCTAGGCTACAAAAATCTCCTAAGCAAAACAAATACAATATGGACAAGTAGGAACATCATAAAGGAAGATCACTTCCCTCTGTTGAAGTTGAAATAATAGACAGAGAACATCACTGGAAAATACGAAAACTTAAGGAATCAGTACATATGCTAGACGACAAAGATTTTCTAAGCCAGCCAAGCATAGAAATGAATACAATATGGAAACCAATATAACAGAGTGCTAGAGAAAAACAACAATATCAGGAATTGTAATATGAGCTCTGGTAAAAAAATCTTTGCCAAGACATTAGGTTTGTAAGTCCCAAAAATTCAATCACTGATGTCCCCAAGTGGATAAAAGCATTGGTTGAATAATCCAAAAAGTGACTTGAACCAAGGTATTGCGAGTTCAATTCATGGCCACAGCATAGACAACAAAAAATCTTGGAGAGTTGACTTACTAAAGGAAATTAACTGAAACCGAGATATCTAAACAAGGCATGGTACGTGGAATTAGAAAAATCCACCACTATGGACTAAATAAAGCATTCAGTTTGAAATTTCAATGTATATCACCTGAAGAAGGTTGGAGCAATTGTTTATGTTTGTTGTTTAGGTTGCGGAACCAGTCCAAAATTGTTTTTGTTTTGTACAGCCAATATAAATCTTAATTATTTAGACAATATGTACCCTCATCATTTATATTTTTCAGCTTTCATTTAAGTTTTATTTATGTTTCTTTTTGTTTTGTTTTTGTTTTTTTACAGTGACATTGATTTTTCCAAATTTGATGTCTATGTTGATTTTCTGGTGTGCAGTAAAGTTGACAATATTTTTGGTAAGAATTTTACTAACATATCTACTACTACTTTTCTACTATTAACTGTTGATATATATATATATATATATATATATATATATATATACACACACACACTCCTGGTCAAAATCTTAAGATCAGATACAAAAGGGTTAAAAAAATATAAACACTGTTACTTTAATCAAAATATATTTGTGAAATATTTACATTTAATTAGAAAATGTAGTTTATCAACAAACAAGTGAAAATTGTTAAGTTTTTAACTGATTAATTTAAACAAACATTGAAAAGCCTTTTTTGGTTTGGGTTGATAAGAAGACCATGTAAATAAAAATAGAAAATACAGAACAAATAAGTCACGATGACAATTTAATATTCAGTATAGCCTCCATTTCTGCAAATGAATTAAAAAATTCGCTTTGGCATCCTCATTATTACCTTCTGCATGAGGATGCTTGAGATGCTCATCCAGGATGCATAAACTGCTCCACATCCACAGTTTCAAATTGCGACCAATCCTTCCCCAAACATTCTTGACTGTGTTTAGATCTGGAGAGCATGGTGGATGGCTCCAAAGCTGAATGTTATTTTTCTTAAAAAAAACGCCTTCAACCTTCAAGCATTATGGCTTGCAGCATTTTCCTGCTGGAAAATCCAGTTTCCTCCATGTAGACGAGGGCCTACAGTAATTAGTGATGCCTTTCTTAACATGTCAATCTGTTTGATGCCCTTTTACCTCATGTAACCCAAGTGTTCCATTGTATGAAAATGAACCCCAGTCCATAATTGATCCACCTCCAATGTGTCATGTTGAGGAAATTACTTTTGGGACATCGTTTGCATGCCAGTAACGCTGAAAACTGTCTAGGCCATCAAGTTTGAATTTTTTCTTGTCTGAAAACAACACTTTCTTCCATTTGTCCACATCCCAAGCTTGATAATTGAAAGCAAATTGTGAATGGAAAGTTTTATGGCAAGGAAGAAGGCAAGGCCTCTGCAGCCGTTTTATGTTCTTACACCCTTTCTTATTTAAATGCCGTTGAATTGTTCAAGAGCTACATTCAGCATCTGTGTTTGCTTTTATCTGATATGATGTTAGGCTTGAATCTCTCTTAATTTCTTGCCTAATGCAACTGTCTAGAGATGGTGTGATTTTATTGGGGCGGCCAATTGATTTTTTAGAAGCATGCGCATTTGGATTTTTAATGAAGTTAGCAATGACAGTTCTTCTACAGACAATTTCATTTGCAATGGCTCATTGTGAACGACCACATCTTTGAGTTCAACAGTCCTGCTCTGTCTGAACTTTGTTAAAATTTTACCCTTAGCCATTTTAAAAGCTGAAATTTAATGCTAGAAATGAGCTACATAGATGTCTACATGCCTGAAACTATGAGCACACTGACTAGTTCGAAAATTTTTGTCCAGTAATGTTTTTTTTCACACATGGTTTTATCTTTATGACCGACCAAAAAAATACTGTTTCAATGTTTATTGAAATGAATCAATTAAAAGCTTAAAATTTTCACTTGTTTGTTGATAAACTACATTTTCTAATTAAATGTAAATGTTTTGTAAATATATTTTGATTAAATTACAGGATTTTATATTTTTTTTAACCCTTTTGTATCTGGTCTTAAGATTTTGACCAGGTGTGTGTATATGTATATGTATATATATATATATATATATATATACCCAAGTATAGGATTGGTGTATACGGAATAAATTCCAATAACCAACAATTACTATTCTTAAAAGAGGGCTCAATACAGAGTAGAGCAGATATAATTATTTATTTAAAAATTATAACATAAATATGTTATAAAATCAATACAAAAATAGAGGTGTTGAAACAAAATGGCTACTTTTTTGTAGTGATTTTATAACATATTTATGTTATAATTTTTAAATAAATAATTATATATATATATATATATATATATACACGCAAGTTTCATTGAAAACAACTGACAACAAAGTGCCGCGGTTGTATTTTTTATACAATTTCTTATGTGTTTGTATATTTTTTCCTTTTTGGGACATAAATTATATGAAAATTGTCCAAATGTTTAACAAGTGCTTTCAGTTATACTTTTAGCCATTATCAAGAATGAACAAAAATAAAATCGAAAATCTCAAAACTACATTAAAAAAAATTTGTCCTCAACTTTACTTATGAACTTCGCCAAAAAATAAACTCCCATTCTTGGACATTCTTGTGGTGTCTAGTAATAATACATTCACTGTTTTGTTATATAAAAAAAACCCATAAGTAAAAACTCTTGCCATCTTAATTTTTACTCGTCATTGTTGTTATATATTGAACTGAGATGTGGAGTTGCGTCCCTTTATTTACTGCTAGGGGGAATCTTTTCATGGTACTTAATAATAAATGGGCAGTGACAAACGGCCCCCATGTTGGATGGATGCACATTTACGCTATGTTAAATAAATTCTGTCTTTTGTGATCTTTATCAGTTTCAGCATGTTTAAATATTACACATCAAATGTCCTCTCGGACATAAAATAGGTGTTATTAAAAATTTCCTTATGAGAGCACATGAAAATTCATTCTCTCATCCGTTTTTTTTTTAAAAGTTAATAATGTGAAACAAACGCTTGTCATTACTGATTTTCCGAACTATTTTCTACACTTCCATATTAGACTTTTTCTTTCTAAGGTAACCAATAGCAACACTGAACACACAAAAAAAAAAAACAATAACATTTTCTGCAAAAATCAAATGCATCATAATTCTAAGATGAATCTTCACTTAGAAACATTATAAAGAAATACACAACTCCAGTTAACAAAAACAAGAAAATTAAATTAATTATTACAAAAAATTTAAAACCACTAGCCACATCGTCAAAAATAATAATTAACCTGCAAGATCTAAATTACAGAGAAGCAATATTATTTACGAATTTACATCTCCCTTAAGGAGCTGTGTTCCCGACCAATCCAAATTTGTATATCATTATATTGGATATACTACAATATGTTTAACAAGAAGACTCACCTTACATCTCCCTGACCTTAGCTCAATTAGGTCTCATTTAAATACCTACCAAACTATCTATTAAAATAATGAAAGCCTTATTAATAAAAAAGAAAAAGCTAACACTCAATAATATTAACCATGAACACAGCCACAATGTGCTGACTGTGTTTGGAAAATAAAACATTCCTATATCTCCAGATACATACATAAAACAATGCATACATTCAGTTAAAAGTAAAATAAAATTTATCCTTGATAATGGCAAAAAGTATAGCCAAAAGCACTTGGATATATAAAACATTTGGACAATTTTTATATAATTTATGTCCTGAAAAGAAAAAATGATATGAACACATGAGAAATTATATAAAATGCTCAATCACAGCACCTTGTCAGCTGTATTCAACAAAACTTCATAAAAGAGTGGTTGCTTCCCAAATACACAATATATATATATATATATGTATATGTCTCACAGATTTTACAATTAAGCAAAAAGATGATTACATTTGTATATGGTTTTTCTCTGTTGAAAATGTGTGTGAGTGAGAGAATGAAAAGATGCTGAAACCCTTCTAAAAACAATCTGATGTTTGGTCACTAGGGAAATGGCTTGACCAAGAACTTTTTAGTACTTGCTTATATTATTGCCACACCCCATGTTACCTTATCATGACTTGGAAAACTAATTACAATTAAACAATCAATAACCCAAAAATAAAAAAAAATAATCCTCTTCCTTTAAAGAAAAGCATAGTCATTTTTAGAACTTAAACCATTTAAAAACAATTTTATGATGAAGAAACTAAAATCTAAGATTTACACAAACCTAACTTCTGAAACTCTGATGTGTTAATCCATTTCTAAAAATCTAACCAAACATCAGATTATTTTTGGAAGGACTTCTTAGTCTGACTGAAAATTTTTCAGCACCTCCTCATTAGTAATATTAAAACTCCTCAAAAACAATTTAACAGTTAAATAATGCAAAAGTAATCACCATTTTGAAAATAAAATCCTCTCATAAAAACACAAACATAACTCCAAAATTGTGAATAAATGGTCAATTGTCATAATCCAAAACTGGCACAGACCTGTTGCTCCTTCCCATCATTCCCTCCTGGTAACATACACATATCAACATTGTTTATATATATATATATATATATATATATATATATATATATAATCCAATCTTCTGTGTATGGGTTAAGATTAGGGTTCTAGTCTAACCTGTCAAAATCAATGGCATTGTCCACCATATATAGATACACTTCGTTTTGTATTATGCAAATTGTTAAAAGTTATTTTTTTCTTCTGTTGCAGTGAATGCGACAACAGGTGAAGGTATGGCACTTACAGTTGAAGAACGCAAACTCACTGCTGAAGCATGGATAAAAGCAGCTCGAAATAAGTAAGTAATTCTCTGCATATACTAATCTCTTCATTATGTCCAGTAGCTTCCAATTTAATTTTTTTCAGCATTTCACTCCAAGAAAGGCAATAATTCCACTAAGATACAAGGTGGAAGAGAATGAGAAACTTTAGTGAGGAGAAAGGACGATAAAAATACAAGTTTCAGGAAGACAGAAGACAGCGACTGACATTGCCTTTAAATTTTTGAAGATTGTACAGTGGCAGGGAAGCAAAAAACCAGAGAGTTCCAGAAGTGAGGTGTGAGAAAAGAAACTATGAGAATAGAACTTATATCTAGCAGCTATTTCAACAGTAAAATGATGAGACCTACTAGCCAATCTAGTAGTCCATTTAAATTCCTGCAGTTGTAGTAAAAAAGATGAGAGCGACATCAGAACATTTGCCAGAAAAGACAGAGGGAATACATGTAATGGCAGTGGGAAAGTAACTTCAGTTGATATGTCAGGTCAGGACCAATAACATTAAAAACCCTTCTTTAGATTTTGTTGAGATTCTTGTGATATATAACCAAAGCACCAGACTAAACAGTGATTGAATAACATCAAAGTCATAATTGTAACACATTATATTATATTACAAAGCCATACTTATAGCACATCTGAACAATCAGAATAAATTATACATAACTTAGAATATTCATTTAATAAAAATAGGAAATGGGTTTAGAGCAAAATATTTAAGAGTAAAAAGGACCAGACTGATGGTTTCTCAGAAAGCTTTTTATAAATTTCTTTCTTACAGCTATAAGGAGAAAACTGTCAGGTAGAAGAAAAAAACCCATCAAAGACAAAAACATGTTTTATTGAACTAGTGATATATAATCTTAATTGATCAATTCATTATTTACATTATTTGAACTATTGTCCTCATCTTTGTTGCCATATTTATCACAATGTTTCGGCTGTTGTATGCTCTGGCCTTCTTCAGGTGGTTGGAATGTTGAACTGAACCCTTTATTTATTTATTTTTTGGGGAGATAATGGTTTATTGATACAAGTCTTACTAATTAACCCAAATCAGAGGGGAAAATATGTGGATTCATAACTTTCCCAAGGGTATTTGCTTGTAAGTGAATACAACAAACCCAACCAGAATTGGAACTCTGCTCTCTGATTAAAAATTCAGAGCCATTATCCATTACACAACCTGCACATCCAAGGTTACAGCACCTGGTATTCCAAAGCAGTTACCCACCTTGGTACTGGCCAAACTCAACATTGCTTAACTTTGATGATCATACAGGAGGAAAGTCTATTGATTAGAGCCTTGAAGATGTTTAACATTCTCCTCACTAAAAGAGATGACGTTAACATCCTTCTACACAAGGGGTAATGTGTTAGAGTGATCCAAAATTTTTAACCTTGTTTTATGGAAATTGATTTTTATGGAAGTAACAAAATCTTAACAAAATAACAATATTTCCCATAATGAATAAATACTTTATGCTTGTTTTGTGCTTTTATTTATAAGAAAACTTTTGTGATTTATTTTACTTTATGAAATTTATTCATGTATTTTTTTTATTTTGCTTTAATTTCTCTCCAAACAATTTTGCCAAAAGGTTTTTTAAAAATAGACTACAAGAAGGATTTCATTTTCTATGTTGAACAATAATGTCTTTGAGAAGATGAAAAAAATTCTCAAAGTTTTTCTGATCGATTACTTGATAATCAGACTTGTCAATTTGAAAAGCAACTTCATAAAAAACTTCATTGATCAAAATAAAAAAAAATGAAAAAAAATGCATGAAAATGCATCTTTACAGATTATTTGAATGAGAAGAATTGATTTTTATGTTGAGAAATCTTACTACAATTCACCAAATATCCTTTTATCCATTTGTCTGTCACCCAAAGGCTGTTAAAGATATGACCATCACATTTTCTGTGGTTACCAATATGACCTCAAGTGTATATTTACAGTAGATTAATTTTTGAAAATTCCAAAATTTTCATATCTCTAGAGCAGAAAGTTTAATTTGCAGTGTAAGTGAAAATACTCTTGGGACAGGTATGAATCTTCTTCTCCCCCCAGCTATGGGTAAATAGCAGGACAGACTGGGTTCTATAGCCTTTGGTGGCAACTGGTCTAAGACAAGGACAACTCTGAATTCAAAACTGGATCCTCCAGGTTAGGTTTTATGCAGTAGGCTAACAACCTACTCACATAAGAACTGGCTTGTTACAGAAACTGCAACGATATCTTGCAGCCTTATGTTCTTCAAGAAATTTAAAGGCATAATATATAATATATATCCTAGAAGCTTCCCTTTGGGTGGACTTTATGCTAGCTTCTGCAGTCTTTTTCCTTCAGTGTCCTATGTACGTAAAAGTTATAAGAATTTTGAAATAGTAAAATTATTTTATCTTTGACACCTTAAGTCATCATAATCTTTGTTCATATATGCAACCAATCTCCGTCATTTGTTTACGTTCATTTTGGACATAGTTTTTCTTTTCTTTTAAAATCACCTTTTTTTTATATTATCCCTTCACATAAAGTCACTCTTAGAAGATATTAAGGAAGCCAAACTATGTAATATCATGAATACACCACAGCATGTGTGCTAGAAAAAACTTAAAAACTGAGCAACATACTGTGCTCTGTTTAAGTTTTAATTACAGTTTTAAAATTAGACATTATCAATTGCAATTGTGATGAAAAGCAAAATTAAAGTTAAAACCTTAATAAAGAATTGTTTTTTTAAATCTTTCACTCTTTTCGATATTTAAATTTAACTTTAAATGAGTTATTTATTTAATCGTATGTAACCATAGTAGTTACTACCTGTTAGTCCAGATTGTTTATGATTCACCGAGATCAACCGACGGACAGATAGACACATGTACATTGCACTTTATTTATATAGATGGCATACAGAGGCCACGATATATTGTCACTTTTTAATCTAATGTTTTACTCTTCATCTGCAGACAGCTTCCTAAGGGTCATAATTCAGTTTTTCTAAAGGTCAAATGTATTTTGGACCATCTGAGAGAAAACAACCTTGCATAAAATAGAAAACAGACATGATTTTGGCTGTTTTTTTGTTTTGTTTTTCATCTAAACATGTTTTATTAAAGACATTCTTCTTTGAAGGATACTGAGGATACCATGGACTGAAAATGTCAGCAATGTCAAATTTTGAAAAAAAAAATGGAAATGAAAAGGACACTTAATTGGGAAGAGAAGTTGAAGTTTCTAAGGAATATAATGAGGAAAGAGGGCTTGGAAAATTTAATACTCACAGGACAGATTGAAGGCAAGAGGGACAGAGGAAAACAACATATAACCTACCTAGCAAACATGAGTAAATGGATGGTGGAACAAGGTTTAGGAGAGATAACAAAAAGACAAAATTTATTAAGATCTACAAAAAACAGGGAATTGTGGAGAGCCATGATCACCTACATCCTGAAGGGACACAGCACATAAAAGAAGAAAACTACTTTACAAAGATAGTAATTTAGTTCTCCTTAATGATAAATATATACACATACTTTTTAATGTCTTAGTATAAAAGACTTGATATAAAATAAAATTCTACACATACACATGGGGGGGGAGTGTTGAAAAGTTCTCAGCCTAATCCACTTTTCCAAATCTTAAAAAATGACCATATATCAGAATTTTTTTAGAATTCCTTTTTAGTCAGGCCAAGAAATTTGCATCAATTTTTCATACAGAATTTATTTTAAATTTATTATAATTTTGATTGTTTCAATATTACCAACAGGACAAATACACCATACAAATTAGTTATTAAATGATTCTGAATTGTTAAAAGGGAGCCATACATACATTATATGAGATAACAAAATATATTGGGGAAATTTTATGACAAAGTGGGAAAAGTTTACTTGTGACGTATTTTGTCCTTCAGGACTTCATAGGACTAAATTTTCTTATGTTCGTGGGACTACACATGCACATGGCAGAGGGGTGCTGGGAATTTTAGAATTTTTTTTTTTTTTTCAGCCAAATTCATTTAGAGTCTTTTTCTTTCTATCACTTTTGTAAGTAGGTATTCCACGCTGTGATATTAGAAGATCTGCCAGGAATGGTGAAATGTTGTAAGAGCCAGGGCGCAAATTTACTGTACATGACCTCACAACCAATATATCTTCATATGTGCTTCTTACTTCCTCTTGCCATCTACCTTACAACAATCTCACTCAGTAACTTTCTTGAGCTTTGTATTGGGTGAACTTAAGTAATAAATAAATAAATTAATAAAAGCACCAAATAACCAAATGCTTACTAAGTGTGCATAACAAGTACTTAAAAAAAAATAGGGACTTAATCCCTCTATTTAATTACACTTGAGAATAATTCAGTTTTTTAACAACATGAATTATGAACACTATATTTAAAGACTTGGTTTTTCTACATTTACTGAATACACCTTTACCTACACATTTCATTACAAAATTTCATCTAACAGAATTTTGTAATAGTTGTCAGAGTCATATGCCTTGTCTATAATTTTGAATTTTGTCAGAATTTGATTCTGCTACAAGTAACACATGTATTTCCATTCTATCAAAGAAACTTTATTGGATTATATTCAAATATATGCATTTTAAATCATCTTTGCTGCCAAAGAGAATTTTGCTAAAACTTTCATTAAAATCTTTGATATTTTCTCTTGTGTAATACTTTTGTTGAAAAACCTTCTGATGAAAAATACACTAGGCTAATAAATGTTGTTGAAGGAATCATTTTTTGATCATCTATTCAAAATATTTAATCTCTCTGCACTGCAAACTTTTGGAGATCAAAGAAAAATCTTTTTTTCATGAAAACATAACATTTAATAATTTTTCTTTGTATTGTTTCTTTTAATTAAGCAGTGATACCTGCCCCATCAGGTCCTGCCTGAATTACTTCCAAACATCTGTTGGCCACTGTAGAGCCAACCTTCAGAAGTGGGGATATGCCACTGATGATGTGGACAATCACAAACTATGGAAGATCTAGTTTGCCACAGTCTTGAAGATTCATGCACACTTAACAACATTGAAACTGTAATACTTCAGGCATGGCTGTGAACATAACACTGGATTGGTCTAAGGTAGTGACTCGATAAGAAGATTTGTGTCTTAATCTTTCAGAAATTATCTCTCACAACTTTTTAGTCCTACATTTTTATTGATAAGAACCATTAAGGTGCTTGTTAATTACCACAGATGTCTAATTAAATAAAAACAGTTAACAATTAAAAACATAAAACAAAATCAATCGGTAAACAACAAATGCCACTCATATTTTATGAGTAATCATGAGCACAGCCTCGTCAGTCAAGTTAGCAAATAAGAAAGAAGAAAGGTAATGCTTCACCAATTTCCCTCATTATAAAAAAAAAACTTCCTCCTCTGATATTTCGATAGTATTTGATCTTGGTTATCTTGATTGTCATTTTCTAAAAAAGTGAAACAGCATTAGCAATATTGCAATTTTACATCTGACATGAGTAAAACAATTGCATTTGATGAAACTAGCAAGATCATTTTTTTAATACAGTATTAGAGTGCTTGCTTAGAGAGATAATAACACAATATGGCACAAGTTGAAGACCTGCTTTACACAACAAATCCACAATAGTGTTTGTTTTGATAATATTATCAGAAAACCAGTTTGGCAGGTAGAATATCAGTAGAGTGGTTGCTATTAACATTATAACAACAGGGTGACATTAATAGAGTTCCTGCTTTTGATAGAGAGGCAGTATCTTTTATTTTTATTGTATTACTAATGTGCAATGGTTGAAGACATTTCTTCCTCTTGTCTGTAATTGTTTATTGATTGAAGCTCTATAACAGACTCTCATAAAAAAAGAGACGATTATTGATTAAAAGTGAGTAATTAGTGCCCTTATTAACTAACCAGTTCACAAATTGTTGTGGAGTAAAGAAGACATCCCCAATAACACTTATGAAAGGCAACAAAGGAAGAACCTATGCAAATACTGTATGATATTTTTGACGTACCAACACCCCAAGAATTCATTGAATGTACAAGTAGAATTACTAGAAAAAGGAAACCGGGAAAAACTAGAGGTCGACTCAAAATAAAAGAAATACAAAGTTCAGTACATGGCAAACAAACCAGAAAGAGGCAGGAGTGAATACTCAGAAATAAAATATTTACTAGTGAAAAATAAAATATCAAAAAGGGGATATTGTGGAGTAAATAAGACATTTCCAGTATCACAAATGAACTAGGCAAGATGCTTTAAATAAAGAACTCAAAATGAGTCAGGAGAAGTCCACTGGAGTCAGTCAGGAAGAATTCTAATGATCTCTTGTGAAGTAGCCTAAACAAAACATAATATTATAACTGCTAGGAGTGAGTTATAACACAAATGGAAATGACTTTTACCTGATAAAATTAGAATGTGTTATACAAGAAATGTGTTTTTTTTTTCCCCTTAATTTTTTTCCTGGAGAATAGATTAAAAGTTAGATCTTTCATTGCATCAATATAGAAACATAAATGTAGCCTGCCCTGATCTATGTGGTTCTGTAGAAAAAAGGGGAACTGTGTCTAAAATTTTAAAAAACGAATGCTCTAATACATAATATCCCCTCCTAGAAAAAAATTAATTTCCTGAAATAAGTTTAAATAAAAATATAATGTAAGATTTTTTTTACATATATAGTTTTGCAAATACAAACTAACTACAAAAACTGAGATGAATTTCTTTAGAGGAAATAGTAAATATACTGTAGAAGAAATAAAAATAAACATTCTATAATTTAAGACTTTTTACATGAATGGTAAATTCAACTGGAGTTGGAGTCTGTATAGTTTTACTCTTTTACAGACTTTGACTCCAGTGACCCCTCAATTGACTCCACAGCCCTGCTTATTGTTTTTAGCATAACATTTTGGAAATATGTTCTTTGTTTACTCTCAAGAGTAAAAGATAATGAACAGATGAAAATATTGTGCTGATAAAGAAATAGTCAAATGTCTTTACACCCTCAGTAAAGAGTACAGATTATTAGAAATACAGAATAAATTCTCAGAAAGACTCAAAATAAATTTCCTCAGGTAAAGGGATGTAAATTCATGCCTCACCAAGAAATTATTCTTTATTTTAGAAATCCATGCTATTTACTGATGTCTGAATATGAAAACGTAGACTGGTCCTTGATCAGAAAATACTCACATATGAGGGAATATTATAAGGTTTCAGGGAGTAATTGGGGCCATAGATTAGTAGATTTAAATTATTGGAATATTGACTTTTCTACAAACTACAGATCTACAAGGCACTTCTTAAGACACACAATATTGGAATGGGAGAAGGACATTTTGGTGCATAATCAAAAAAAGGTTAAAGACTTAGAAAATATTAGAAAAGGAGGATTGACATTCTGAAATATGATAAAAAGTAATTGATGAGTCAAAAAAATTGGCATATAATTAATGATCTGGAAACAGAAACCAACCTTATTGCTGTTTCAACCTCAGGTATTGACTTTATTTCAGAGTTAAATGAGAAAGAGTAATTCTTTTGTCATTAGTATATGATGTATAAATTAAAGCAAGTAACAATTTTTACCGTAATATTACAAATTCCAAGAACTCTTTTGGAGTCCTAAACTTAATATTTTCATTAAGAAAATGTTTTATTTAATTCCAGGTTGAAAAAGGTTATTGTCCATGTTGGTTCTGGCAATATGCGTGACAGTATGGAATTGGTAAGTTTGGTTCTATTTCTGTAAAAATTGAACCCCATTTTGTAATAGTAACTTGTAAAGAAAATGTAATAAAATCACAAGAGTCTGAGCCAAAATAGTTTTGTGATTGTACATAATATTTTTTTTATTCATTTTGATTAATTTATTTATTTTGTTGCTTTTTACCATATGGTTTCTTGTCAATGTAATTTGGATTGTTAAATTAATTTACAAGAATTCCAAACAAAGAAGTGACTTCAGTAAAAACTCCATAGGCTTGTCAAACTATGTGATAATCCTGTCAACATTTAGACTGCTGAAGTTGTCATGTTTAGGATTGTGATGAACATGTCAGTATAGATGCAACAGAGACCCCGGATTGCCATTTGTATCTGGGATTTCCCCAGTTACCAGCAGAACAGCTTGGCATATTCAAATACAGGCCTCTGCAATTTGTCTAGATCTGAGTTACTCTCAACCTAACTACTGTCTGTCAATAAAAGTGATGAGAAGACCAACTGTCAGTAGTTGGTGAGAGTCGATGTCTTGTGAAGTCGGTTGCGTGTGCATTTTGTTCCTAAGTTGCTGTGCCATGGTTTCTGAGACAGTGTTACTTTGTTACTTTCCATCTCTTTCCCTTCTCTATTACACCCATACTTGGGTAAGCATTCGGTTAGATGTTTCCCCTAATCTCAAAATTCCCTTGCCTTATTTTACAACAGGGATTTTATTTGTAGTATAAATATTTTTATAATAATTGTTCTGATGAGCTTTCCTAGTTTATATCATGACTTAATGAATTTAAGCACAGTACTAGATTGGCAGGTAGGTCTCATAATTTCACTGTTGAAATTGATAGTTGTAACCATAATTCCGACTATGCTATTAGTTTTTTCTATCACACTTCTTGCATGTGGAACTTTTTCACAGATTTTTGCTTTCTTGTGAACTACAATGATCTAAAATTTAAATGCAACGTCATCTGTCATCTTCTGTCTCCTTAAATTCTGTTCTTATATTGTCCCTTTCTCTTTCTTTCACTCTCTCTCTCTCTCGTTTAACTCTTTGCATCCTAATGTCTTTTATTGCCTTGCTTGGGATAAAATGGTTCTCTCCTAACTTCATTCCATGTTGCATGGCAGTAGTAGTAGTAGTAGTTTCTTGAAATTCTGAATTTAACTATTTTAATTATTATTTATATATTTTAATTATTATTTATATATTTTTGTTAGTTTTGGCAAGATATTTTCTTTATACCAGTAGTTTTAGATAATGCCTTATTTGGCTGTTAAAATAAAGCATGAAATACAAATGAAAAAGTGGCTTCCAACAAAGAGACAATGGATATGGGTTCAAGCCTTGTTGTAAGCTACTTTTTTATTATCTGTTTATATCTCTGAGATGAGCTATTATGATTACTTGCATTATTTACATTACTCAGACTGTTATCCTAATTCATTGTCATATTCCTCAAGGACACATGGCCCAGTGGATAAAGACATTAGTTAGATCCAGTGACTAGACCCAAAGAGTTGTGAGTTCAATACCAGGCCACAGCAGTGGTGAACCAAAACTTGGAGAGTTGAGTTAAAGGGGAAATAACTGAGACAGTCAGAAGAGGCATGGAACTAGAACAATCTACCCTGGTGGACGAAATAAAGGGTTCGGTTTGAAATTCCAATCACCTGAAGAGGGCCAGAGCTTACAACAGCTGAAACATTGTTATCCTCATCTCCATTGCCATATTTACAGTCTGCGTAATGTAAATTATTCTTTAAGTTTTTGTTTTTTATGTACTTAGCACTCACTGTGGATCAACAATTGTTAACATGTAAATATTTCAGCTTAATTTTAGTTGCTTTTCATTGCAACTACTTGATGTGAATGTAGTGTGTAGCAGTTATCACTGCAGAATGCAGAATTGAGGTGCCAAGTTCAAATTCCAAGTGAATTAGTTGCATTCACTTTTGTACAAATACCCTTAAGAAAGGTATGAATCCATCTTTTCTTGCGCCAGTTATGGATTAAATAACAGAGTAACCTGGACTCTCTAGCCTTAGTTGGCAACCAGTTTAGATGAAAGCCAACTTTGAAGTCAAAACCGCCTCATAAAACATAATAGCTACAGAAACCACAGCAGCAACATCTAGTGTAGTGAGGCTGTGGCACTATTTGTCACAGGGAGTAGTAATGGAAAATGAGGACTTTAGATTATCATTCTATGGATGTAAGTAAATAGCAAAGATCAGAAATAAAGGACAAATTCCAAGTGAAAGATTATTTCAAATTTGTAATGTTTGGTAATCTCTTTAGAAAGACAATCTGTGACAAAAATCAAGTGAAATTTAGACGACTAAAATACTAGTCAAAAATACCATATTTGACGGCATATAAGACACACCCCAATTTCAGCAGGGCAAATCAAGAAAAAATTAGGAATTAGTAAAATTATTAGTAAATGGTACAGTCTAGGCTATATTTATGAGGTATTATTTTGGTAAAACAAGCCATGATTACAATTAAATGAAAAATAATAGGAAAAAAAGAACACAAGCCTATAAAAACTTTATTATATCCAAAACAGAAAAAAAAAATCAAGCAATTATTACATTTGAGCAAAAACAGTAGTTACCATTAAAATTCAGTCACAAATTTTCCTTTATATGATCTGTACAACCTGTGAGTTGTAAACATCTTAGTGGAGTAATTAGGATATAAAAATTCTGATTGTATTTATACCAATGCAACCGGAAGTTATTGCAAGAAAAATATTAATGAAACAAATATATTTTACAAATATATAATTTGAATTTATTGCATATAACTTTAGTGAAACAATGTAGTAATATTAAACGTGATGAAATTAATATAATGAATATTATCAGTGATAACACTTTTAATCTGCATAATAGCCTTTTAAATAATGACAAGAGGCATATGAAAGTTACCCTAATAGGAGTTGCCAGGTAGCTAATTTTGGCCGACTATTGCAAATTTTGTGCATATCTCTCTTGTTGGTAGTACTCAATCTTTCTATTTCTGCACATTTTTCATTTAGCCATTCTTCTTTAGCTTACCTGCATTTGGTCCTTATGTAACCCTATTTAGCTATGGTAATTGGCTAACTAATTAATCATAGAAATTAAAACAGAAAATAGACCTTCTTAAAGCGAAAAAGAGCTATCTTGAAAGACAGAATGATCGATGAAAAAAAAAAAGATTTTAATTCTAATTATGAAAAATAGATACTTTTCGCAAGAGACTGTGAGCCCAGGAAGAAGCCATGTGTGAGGTCTTGTCAAGTCGAGTTATCGCCGAGGGAGATAGAAAGAAAGGCAAATATGGAATTATTGGACAAAACGTGTTGGTCATAAAAATTTCGATTGGAGACGAATGCCGATACAGGCAGTGAGAATCAATGTTAATTATCTTTCCAAGATATCGTTTATTTTTTTTTCTTGGATACAGGCAAAGAGAAGCAATGTGGCAATTATAAAATTTTGGCATTGTCTCGATATAGGTGAGAGGATTGGTATCATTTACTTGACCAACAGACGCTAAGGTGTCAAATAGCAATGTGGCAATTGTAAACTTTTGGCAATCCCCAGGAAATTAGAAATGGAGAATTGAGATTTGGCGAGATAAAAGAATTTAATTTCTTAACAGGCGAAGGATTCCATTATAAAGCTAACTTAACGTAAAGAACCAGAGAGTAAACTTTGACTGTGATTAAAGAGATGGTAAGAGTGCTGGATAAGTGACTTTTGGGTGGCCCAGGAAAAAGAGAACGTGATAAAAATTTAATTGGCAATGTGGACATTGTAAAAAATTTTGACCGATGGGAAAGGAGAATTTTGTAAACAAAAATTCTAGATTATAATTTTAAGGAGGCCAGCTTAGCCACACCCGCACTGCCGAGAGATCATTAGTCGTATGGTAGCATGGCGATAGGCGGAGGTGAATGGATGAGAAAGGTGGAGAAGATGTTAACAGCCACTGAAGGAATTGGTATGAGATATCAATGTGAGAGAGAAAGAGTCTAGGAGGATAGCTCTCCTCCGACCTTCCCTCACGAACGACGGAGACCCCCATGAAATGGGAAGTGGTTGATTTTCCAAAAATGGGAAATAATCAATTTTCCTGTCCTGACAAAGAGATTTCTTGTTAGAAATAGAGATTACCAAGAACCCCAGGCCACATCTGGCCACCCAACTTCAATTTGGAAGCTGACAGTATGGCTCGATGCCTGATTGATCTCATCTACCTAAGATCAAAGTCACAATGTGGGTAGGTTAGACTCGAGATCGAAGCAGTTACTCCAGTAACCAAACGTTGCAAATGAGCTGGGAACGATAGAGTTGGCATTGAACCGGTACAGCTGGTGAAGCCGTTAACATCGACGACCAGAATTTGACCCTGGTGCCACATATTGGCGCTGTAACCACTGGATTCGACCCTGGACAGCTGAGTGTCACATATTGGTATCCTGACCAGGGGATTTCGCCGAGTAGCGCCGACCACCGAATGACCGGGACACAGGCTGGTGGCAGCGACAAAGAGTCAACCCCAAAACGCCAGTAGAAGAAACCTTACAGCTTCGCACCATGACTGAGAGTTGACCACGGGCCGACGGCTTGGTGTCACACTTATTTCATTGTGTAATTTTCTGTACTCCGTCCTGTATATTGGCAGGGTTTTCTGTCTCTTTTCCATCATGTCGAGAATCTCATCAGTCATCCAATCATTGCTTAGCAGCCTTGATATATTTGGGAGGGATATCAGAATAATCAAGAACCTATACTGGCAGCAAACAGCATGTATACGCATAGGGAATGAGTTCGGTGAATATACAAAAATAGAAAGGGGTGTAAGGTAAGGATGTGTCTTCTCACTCAACCTGTTCAACCTATACAGCGAGACAATTCTGAGAGAATTGGAAACCCTACCGGGATTTAACATTGGCAGCTACAACTTTACAAACATAAGATATGCTGATGATACAGTACTGATAGCAGACATGGAAAAGAAATTACAAAATCTCCTACAGAAGGTAGCGACGGAGAGTGAGAAGAAAGGACTAAGCATAAACTACAAGAAGACAGAATGCATGGTCATTAGTAAAAGGATGAGCCTGAAATGCGATTTGCAGGTTGGGAACACTAAAATCAAGCAGATGCAGAAGTTTAAATATCTGGGAAGCGTCTTGACAGAGGATGGCCAAGGACACATTCCAAAAGCAAAGCAGAGTATTGTAAGACAGGAGGATTTCTTTGGTAACAAAGAAAAGAATACTGAGCTGTTATGTGACATCTGTTGTTCTTTACGGCAGCGAATGTTGGATAATTTTCGCAAAAATGAAGAAGAGACTCAAGGCGACAGAGATGTAGTTCTGCAGAAGGATGCTAAGGATATCATGGACCGAGCATGTGAGCAACGATGAGGTCTTAGGGAGGTTACAATCAAGGAGAAGGCTTATACTTAACATCAGAAAGAGGCAGCTGAAGTTCCTGGGACACATAATGAGGAAGGAGGGCCTGGAGAATCTGATACTCATGGGTCAAACAGAGGGAAAGAGAGACAAGGGAAATCAGTGTGTGACATACCTGACAAGCTTGTGCAGGTGGATGACAGAACGTGGTCTGGGGGAGGAAGCAGAGGGAAGGAGCTTGCTGAGAGTTGCAAGAGGTAGAGGGAGATGCCAAGCCATGATTGCTTATGTCCTGAAAGGACATGGCACATAAAAACAAAGAAAGATCACAAATTTTAAACCTACATATGGCATATAAGATTCAGGGGAATTATAAAAGATATCTTTCCTAAAAAAAATTGCATCTTCTATGCCGGCAAATATGGTAATTGTTAATATATAGTAGGATTATTTTTCAAGTTTCTTGTTATTCTGATGATGTATTATTGTTTCAATACAATTACATTTACTAATAATATATTTATAATTGTATTGTTAATCTGAATTAATTATCATGCTTGCAATCTTACAGTTAATGATTGCAAGAAAAACAACATTGTTAGTTTTTAAAAAAATATGCTACTTTAATTAAAATAATTGTTATTGATTTTCCAGTATTGATTATTGTTTGTTCATAACAGCAGAAAACAGTAAATATGTTTTTTTTTGGTTTTTATCAGTGTGTTTTTCACTTTAATTTGAATATCTGAAAAACAGGCAGTGACCTACTGCTGACTGTAATTATTTAGTTGGGAATTGAAATGAGAAAAAAAAAAAGTACTATAGAATAAAATGTTTTTATCAGCATCACATTGAAGAAATTTGCTACAATAGTTTAGTGTGTTGACTATTTCTATAATGTATAAGGTTTGTAGGAGACTATTTTACATGAAATGATGGTGGTGAAAAGGTACATGCGCAAAGTAACAGAGACTGACTGATTTGCAATGCAAGATAACATTTATTTAATAAAATTAACAAAAGGAATGTTTAAGAGTTTCTTTTCCTTGATGTAAATTGAACACAAAACGAAAATTGTAAATTAATGTATTTGAGTGTGACTTGCCTGTGTAAGTGTGTTTATGTGTGAAGCCCTTTTGGTTTTGATGTGAAAAATTGATGGCAAACACTTTGAAAGGAGGAAAGACAGGAAGCGAGAGTACTTCCTGTTTTTATACCCTCCAGGCTGTTGCTGATAATGTTTATTAAGGCACTACAATAGTTATTGTTATTTTGTTATTATCATGGAAACTGGTTTCAGAAAATCATCGCTTGAAAGACAAAGGACAAGCAAAAATTCTCTTATACTTACTGACTTGAGTAATGTTATTGTGGTTGAAGAACTGAAAGAAAAAGCAAATGCAGAAAAAAATGACTTACACTGGCACAAAGACTTTGCATGTACATTGAATGTAAAGAAATCTAGAAGAGGGGGAGAGATGGCTGCTCATAAGGTAAATATTTAAGAACATTACATTCTTGCAAATACAAGATTTTGCTGGTAACATACAAATTTTCTGACTGTCGAAAAGAATATAAAAATTGCATTACCAATGGAGAAGGGGAATTTGTTTTAGATCCTACGATCATTGCATAGTGGAGTGAGGGTTTTCTGTGGTGAATGAATGGTAAGAGCACAATAGATCGAGAAGAAAACAAGAAAAGAAAAGAAGGAAAAATTTATTGCTGCCAAAGTGAACATCAAAGAACAAATGAGAAAGACAGTGAAATTGATTCTCTTACACATGAACACAAACTATAGATATTGTCAGAATAGTTTCAATAATTACTCACAAATTTTAGGCTTCTATATTATGATTTCTGGGAATATTCCATGTATCTCAATAATGATGTGTTCTTTGAGTTAATTTCTGATTTATGTGATTGACAGTTTTATCTTGATCCAAATACATGCAACAATAACTGGTGTTTTGTCTATCTTTGCCATAGTTTTTTTCAAATACATTTGTCCTATAATGAACATTCCCTTTCTCTTTTCAAATGTTCTCTGCACGACCATATGTGACAGTGAAAACATTGTATGTGGTTAAGTATATAGCTCAAAAAGGTACTTAGTGACCACTGTTGTTGTTCTGCAATAGACAGAGTCAGTTATGTTAATATATTAATCTTCAGGTCAATATACCAAAGTCAAACTGCCTCTTACTGAAATTCAAATCAGCTGCCAGGAGAAAGGAAAAAACCTTTATCTAGCTGGAGTCGAAAATTGTCGCTGTAGAGTTCTCTCCCTTTCCTGCTCCAGATGCATTCTGTTGCCTCGAGAGGGTTGCTATAAATAAACAATTTTTATTTCACTATTTTAAGCTGAAAATAGCCTGTTACTGCATTGGAATGAGGCTAAACTTCTGTTTTCCAACACCAATTTGAATTCTTCTACACTCTTCATGAAGTGGAACTTTGTTTAAACCAACGTTAAACTTTTCACAATTTTTTTGTAAACAAAAATGGCCTCATTAACACCCAACAAAGCCTTTATTCAGGAGTTTTTCTTTGATTCTGACTCCAATGATGATTTTGATGGCTTTACTCAAGTGAATAATGATGGTGAAGTGATCAGAGATGATAACCATGCTAGTGACATGGAGGAAAGTGAGGATGACCGCTAGGTGATGAGTGGCTACTATCATTTTTTTTGGCTGACTAATTTTATAGAAACTACTGGCCCCATAAATGATGAAATAATAACTTTATTTGTTAACAAGACAAATAAATATGCTAGTCAAGTGAAAAGAAAGAGCAAGCAAATGTTTGTGTCTACTCGTATATAAACACAAGGAAGCACGTTACTTTTTTAATAAAATGAAAGCCGCCTTAGCCATTTTGCTTCTTATTGCACCCGCCCAGAACTCCACAAGGAGTAATAAAAGTTAAAGTATGCTCAATTGGTAATGTATTTGTTTTTTATTTCTTGTTTCAATTTTTGTTTGTTTTCAAATTCAAAACATGTATGCATTACATCAAAATATTACTCATCCATTCTTTTATTAGTATACAAAAAATAAAATCTATATACATAATACAAAGAAAGTTATAACAATTTTAAAACAGTAAGTGCTCATGTTTTTTGTGCCATCAAAAAAATACAGAGAAAGAGGGAACAATTCTAGAAAAAATCTAGTGAGGTAAAGTTAAATATAGTGTTAAATAGCTCAACATTTACATTCTGTATTGGTTACATTTAGTAGTGGAATCTTGCTGATTATTTGTCAGTCAGGGAGAGGAAGGAGTGAATGAGAAGACTTTCTAATCCTAGCAGTTTCACACTCTTGTGTTTGCAAGCTACAAAGCAAAAATTATTGCTGAAAACTTTGGAAGAAACTCATTTTTTACCAGGAAATTTCACCTTACTAATTGCGTATTTGTTAATTCATGGGCCACTGAAAAACATCCCAGACCACTACATTTTACTCCTTTTTGCTAGACATGTGACTATCAAATATATTGTATTTCTTTCCCTAAACATTAACTTGAACTTATTCTCACTCCATTACACACACACACACACACACACACACACAATGTTACACATATCTGTTGTCTGTAATTCCTTTTTTTGATTTGTTTTTTCTTGAAATTTCCCTAGAGAGTTTTCTTCCTATTTTTGGCTTCTTGTTTTTGAATTTTCTAATCAAACATTTCTTGCATTTTTGCCAGCTTGTGACACAATATGAGACTGGTAAAAGGAAAGAGTTAATTTAGGATATGAATTGGAACGGGCAAAAAGGGTTAAAATTATGAATAGCATAAACGGAAAGAAGGAAGAAAAGACAGACCTGAGAAGAATGACTTTATTGGTTTGGGGAAAAAGATATTATCAAAGGGCCATCTGGAAGATTTAAACCCATGAGGGCTGAGGAGAAATAGTGAAAATACATTTGTCAACAGTTGAGAATTTTGGAAACTAAGCAGAAATGTAGAAATTGATCTATGTCCACTTACTAAATCATAAGTTACGAAAACGTCTTCTGATTGCCAAATAAAAGAACGGATCAATTGTATTATAATATATGGTAATTTTGAAGATGAAAGAAGAATCAAGAAACTGATTTATGCCTGTCTGTCAAAGAGTGGAAATGTAAAAAAAAAATGAGAAATAGGGTTCATTGAGATAAGAAACAAACTTGTAAGGTTCATAAGTACGATTAAGCAAACAAGATAAGACAAACACCGCTATTAGTGGGTTAAAAAAAAGATGGTAAATCTCTGATTGTATAAACAAGACTAAGGGCTGAGAAATAATTGTTGTTGAAAATTGAAGATAATTACAATTAATTACTATAAGTTAAGACAGCCTTTTTGCCTACATGGTTTAGAAATCAGATTTGTCAAAAACACAGTCGTTATGCCAGGCTTAGATGAGACACTAGGAGAGACGGAGGAATTACCTATGCCCATTTGGAAGTAATGGTGCAAGGCATAAATAAGAGAAGGAAGAAGGGATCTCCCAAATTTGGAGAGACAATATTATGATCCAGACAACAAAGAACTCTTGTTCAAATTGATACAGAAACCTGGGAAACCTCCAAATTTGCAAACACCATCAGCCCCCACTCCAGTTTTTTGAGTTATAGTCAATATAAGCAGAACACTTAAGGGACCCAGGCAGACTGACAGAGGGAAAGAGACAAGACAGTGGTTGACAAAGGTGCTACTGAGATCCACGTGACTTGCTGCCAAGAGAATTCCCAACTTTGAGGCCTGTTCCAAGACTTAGCACCAATAGACAAAGTGTCACTACAGTGATTTTAGTGGGAAGAGTTAATTTTTGTTATACCAAGAACTACATAAACCAAATCGAAAATTAACCCAAAGAAATTTTTCATTTTTATTTCATCCGTGAAGATATTTCTATTTTTTCCCATCATAGCACAGCTCACCATGGTTCAAATCAATGCTACGATTACTGATGATAATTAATCCCTACTAGCTCTGTGATCAAGAAACAATGTGGGCAGAGCAAGGTGTGGTTCAACAACTGTTGACCTGCAATAGTATGGAACTGACCCTGCAATCAACTTGCCTTATGACCCTGAGGACCAAGACATCTTCTGGTATACGCAGCATTTGGCAAGGGCCAGATTGTCTGATCACTGATGACCAGGCTGACCTAGGATTGACTACCGGGGTGCATTGTTATAGCTTTGTTGCAGTATCTGGCTGTCACGTTTATTTGGTCTTTACTCATTCAATGTATAAGCAGGTGGTTTTTCACCAAATGTACAGTGAACCACTTCAGTTTCTGCTGTAATTAAATGACTCACTGAAACCATGTTCCAAAGACGAAATGAAAAAAGAAAAAAACCCTGTAGGAGAGTTATAACTCTGAGTAAATAATTATAAACCTCCGTACATTTATATATACAAAAATGCTTGTAAAAATGAGAAACAGCAAGACGTGGAAGCAACAAAACAAATGTTATTTATTATCTGGTTGTTATGTGGTGTTGAGGAAATGAGAGACAGGAATACTGAATAAAATTGTGAATTTGGGGTCAAGTGTAGATCAAATATGGATTGGAATCCGACAGAAGGATAAGATAATGAATAAATAAAGTGTATACAGTCTTTCTCATATGTTTTTTTTATTATAGATATGTGCAATGAGTGTCCAGAATTTTAATTTAGTCAGAAAATACAAGCAGTATCTGGAGTTTTTTTACCCCAAATTTTTGTTGAGTGCTAAGACATATATGTTACTATTATGGCATGAAAAAGGAAAAGGTGCGAAAACTTCTGTTGACCCACATATTGACTCCCTGTCCAATAGTTTGTGTAGAAGAGAAAAGTGAGGTTGATTCTCATTGGTTTAGAAAGAGTGAATTAATGATAATTATAATTATTTTTGACATTATATTTATTTTTTATGAACAAAATACAGTGACAGTATAATTAATTTTTTATTTATGTATTTCTTTATAGACACGACAAGCTTCTTATATGACTGAAGAATATTATAGCCATAAACTCAGAATATCCTGGTTGGATGTGCAAATTGTATATGGATTAATGTTTTCCTGGTGCCATATGTATTCAGTTTAGATACACAACACTTTCTTCAGTAAATGAGCTATTTCAAGCAGTACTGCCACCTGTATGCTCTCAATGATTTCAGGTATCTCCAAGGCATCTTATATGGCAGAAAGATTCCGGAAAATAATCCTGAGTGTGCTAATCACAAAAGGGACAATTTGAGCTGCATTTATTACTACTGATTTCTCACATCAGTCATAACATGTGGCTTTCAATGGAAGTCAAGTGACAACAAGTCTCTTAAATACTCCAACACTCTCCTAAGTCTTTCAGTTGACTTTTGTCATAATATCATCCAAAATAAATACCTAAATAAAACAAGAAGACAACTTGACAAATGACCAAGCAAAGAAAAAATGGCAGGAAAAGTCAACAATATTAAATAAGCAAATGGAAACTTCACAAACTGTAAAAACCAATTTTCATTGGCTGAAATCTCAAAAGAATGAAACCAATGAATAGCTCAGGTTAAAATTCACATTCGTTTAACAGAGACCAGGAAGTTGATTGGGTTGTGATTGTTCCTGGTCACCTGAGAGAGGGGCAGACCCAGGTTGTCCTAGGGCCTCTCAATCTTGGTTATAAAAAAAAAAAAAAAAAAAAAAAAAACTCATTTTTTTTTTTTTTTTTTATTACAGTTGTGTTGAAATATCTGCTAATTTGGTTTGCAATAAATACTAAAATAGTGAAGGTATTTCTTAAAGAATATGTCTATTGACAAACAAAAATAGCTATTCTAGTTTATTTAAAGAATTTGCAACAAGTTTACTTCAAGCTATGTAAATGTCACTAAAATACATCACGAGTAGAAAAAAAAATTCAAGATAAGTGCAGGCATGTTAAAGGGTGGCTCTGTATGAGTGAGTGTGTGTGTGTGTGGGGGGGGGGGGGTACCCCATAATTTCATCAGCCTAGGCACCCAAAAGGTGTTTGAGATATGCAGATGATTTCATTTTTTCTTTGGATTCTTAATTTTTTTTCTTACATACTTGATTTTTCTCTCAGTAGTTGTTTCTGATGATTTTCAATGGAGATCAAGTGACAGCAAGTCTTTTCATTTCTCCAGCATTCTTCTTAGTAAGGTGCCTCAATATGGAGAGTAATAACGAAGCTGCTCTGGTTGAACATTATTACTGAATAGTGAGTTTGATCTTCACTGAGTGGTCCTTACAATAATTCACTAATAAATAGCCCAATGAGGGTTGACATGTTACAAAACCACCTACCCAATCCCCCTTACTATTTTATACTATTATGGTATGAATTTTCCCATGAGAACTATCTGATGACTTTCAATAGAGACCAAGTGACAACAAGTCTCTTTAATACACAAAACATTCTCAGTATTCTCACTGATTTTTAATCATGATGTCATCTGGATAGTTTCAATTTTTTCTTTGATTTCCTACTCATCCAAACTGTTTAAAAAGGACTAATCCAAGTATGCCAGTAATGATGGGCACAGCTGTTTCATAATTTTATCAATTCATTCACAAATTTGTCTAGTTTTTCCAGTTATACTCTATGGTCTGATTGAACAGTTTGCTAACAAATTCTCTTCTCAAATTATTATTGCAATATTATAATTATTATTTTGCAGATATTGAATTTTGAAACAATTCTAATATTTCAGGCAAAACACGCTCAAACAGTCCACGCTGATGCAATTGCATGTATGTGTCCTGTGTTCTATAAACCCCGAAATGAAGGTTAGTCATTTTATTACTTCAGGGTCAGATAAAAAATTTATTTTCTTTAAAACTGAAAACTATCATGTGGAATAGAAATTATATTTGTTTGCAAAGTGATTCTGTATTGCTCAATATTTTAAACACTTTCAAAGATATTCAGAATGCTTATAAATTACTGGACAAAAATAAAACATTTAACAAAAATAATTTTTCAATAAATTAAAATTCAATAAACAAGAAGAAAAAGTGTGCTCATAAATTCTCTGCTTATTTTTGTGTACTACATCATTTATAAGTTTGAATGGGGGCACCTCGACATGGTGTATTGGTTAACAAGCTTGTCTTGCTAGGTCAATTACGACTGAATAGTGAATTTGAAATTCTCTCTGTGCCCCATACTTCTGGCTTTGTGCCACATCTAAGTTATGCTTAGAAAAATCACCATTTATAAATTTGATGTGTGTATGAATGGTTAGGTGGCTTGGTAGTAATTGAATAGTTTAGATGCTGTCTTAATAGGATGAATCTATGGGTATTTGAGGTTAATATACTTGTGTGTGTTCATAGTGGAGAAATATAATTATAAAAGCATAAAAATGAAGAGACTGTTGATTGAAGTCCACATGAGTTCACATTTGAAAAAGAAATGTTGTACATAATAATTCAGAAAGATTCTTGTTGAATGTGAAGTTTGTTCAATATTTCTTCTTGGTGATTAAGAATCAAGAGTGAGCAATCAGATTTTAACTCACTATTATTCTAACATCATCAGATGGTTGAAATAATTCAGTGCAAATTCTCAATTTTTATAGAGTCTTGGTAAATCAAAATGGTGTCTAAATTAACTGCTCATTGATTGGCTTACTCCATTCTATTTTATGATTGGTCAGAAATCATAATTGTTAAAATTCAACTTTCTTTGTCATGTGATCTACTTTTTTTCAAAAGCTTTGTGCCTGTCATAACTGAGAACCCTGTCGGGACATTATTATAAATAAAATAAAATAATATTTAAACTTTGTTTAAAATAAATCAAATAAAAAATAAAAATAATAAAACTCTCCCAGCATGCAACAAAAACTGTTTCTGCCGGAAACACGGATATCTTGCCAAAAGATGTTAAATTCAATCTCTTCACCACGAACCTTGATACAGGCAACATGTGTCTGACTTCTCTCTGAGATATGGAATGTAATAATATGAAGTAACTTCTTCCTCTCATTATATGTACCATAGAACAATTGTAACCTAAAAAATACACACAAAAAATATAAATAAATTATATGGAATTAACACTGAATTTACCATGCTTTCCTGTTATTTCTGCATGTTTTATTTCCTGTCAAGTATGCTTTTATCTCTGTGAACATGAGATTAATTTCTGCTGCTATGAGCGACCCCCCACAACATTTATGGTGTCCTGTCATCCAAAAAGATCCTACTATTTATCACATCATTTTTGGTGACTGCCAACGTACATAACAAATGATGTTGGTTGTTTTTCTGGAAAATGTCATGGCTTCAGAAACGTCAAATGAATTATAATCTACAGAAATTATTATGCCATTAAAAAAATTTTCATATTTTTTTTTATTTTTTTTTTTTTACATCTATTTAAATAGTGCCTGTCACATCACTCAGTACATCAATGTAAATCAGCAGATTACAATCAGGGGACAGACTGCATACAATCACTACATGGCTAAAGTTAACAGTTATCTGGACATCATCACTAGTGACAAAACATGGATAGCCCGTGGGATTTTTTTTTTTTTTTTTTTAATTGAAATTACTCCAAGCAAGGCAGGTGTTACTGGGTGTGAAAGAATTAGAAAACAGAAACATTACTAAGGAGTGGGAAGAATAGAAGAGTAATCAGGAAGACAGTAGATAATGATTGACGTTGGATTTACATTTTTGAAGTTAAATGGAAAGCATGGAACCCGAAGAGAGATCCACAACTGAGAAGTGGAAGAAAAGAAACGGTTAGCATAGAACTTAAGTCTAACTTTCTAGTCAATTCAACTGTGAATTGATGAGACCTATCTAACAATCTAGTACTGCACTTAAATTCATAAGGTCTAGGTACCATAGCGAAGAGTTCATTTGAATTGTTATCATGAAAGTATTTATAGAAAAGGTAGAGGGAGGCAATGTTATGGCAATGGGAAAGGGACTGAAACTGAGATGCCAGGTCATGACCAATGACATTGCAGATTCTTCTTTGGATTTTATCAAGAATCTCAAAATACATCGGAGCATCGGACCATATATGGCAGCAGTATTATAAAAGATATCAAGATATTGTGGTCAAAAGAAATTAGCGACTTTGTTGTCGGACGCAGTTTCAGTTTGGGCATTTCTCCCCTCTACACCAGCTTCCCGGTATTTATTATTGTTCTCCGTCTTGTATCCACTTCACTTGTTCATTCCACCACTACTGCACATATTGTACAATGTACCCCGACAGAACTCTTTTCTCCAAGATGGTCTCAATTCACGGAACGAGGCACTCGCCCTCTCTCAAATAGAAGTCCTACACGGCACATCCAGACGAACTTTCTCCCCTTCAGACGCTGGTCAAAAAACAACTCATTCACCGCTTCCGACCCTTGACTCGAGTTCTGGTTTACTACGTCTGCTACAGATATGTAAGATAAATTCTCCATCAAAGACAAAGTTTGAAATACTGCCATCAATAGATAATGTGTTTTGTCTTTTAGAATAGGAAAGATGCAGTCCTCTTGGATTTCCTGGAACTCAGATAAATCATCAATTCTGACCATTATTTCAAAATGCTAACTAACCTGAATTTCCAGATTTAGACTAGAGAAGATCTTTCGCTTACAACATTATAATACCAGAACTCATGACAGTTTAAAGACTATGAATCCTGTTGGAAATTTTGGCTGGATTAGTCTAAATTTGGTATCTTCCTCCTCTGTCATCTTTTTAGGCTGATGAAAAATGGATTATACTGTGGGATGTGCCCTGTACTAGTGCAGACATTTACAACCAAAGTAAGCAAGCTCTTGTTCATCACTGGCGAAAACGTATAGCCAATGATGGTGACTATGTGGGAAAATAATGTTTTGTAATTGAAAAATTGCTTTATCCAATGGTGTGTCATTGTGTTAACCTGTATCTCCATTTCCATGGAAATAAATATGAGCCATTATTCTTTTCCGAGGATCTCTCATATATATGTGTGTGTGTGCGTGTGTACGTGGTGTGCGTATATTAAAATAAGCCATTTCTAAACTTTTACTTTATGCACACTGATGCATGATTGTTTATATATTTACAAAGGATGTGTGGGTAGTATAGGGATTGGAATGAGATATCAGAGATCCAACTTCTAATTCCAGGTGGGTTCATGACATTTATTTACATGTAAATAACCTTGGGAAAAGTATCAATTTATATCCTCCCCAAGTTATGGGTTAAATAGTAGGACTTGTATCTGGAAAAAACATTGTTATTCTCTAAAAATTATTAAAGCAATACTCACTAGCAAAAATTAAAAAAATAAAAATTCTTAAAATTCAATCACCATTTGTTCTCTCTCCTTAATGTTTCACTTTTTCTCATATTCTTTCAGACTTAGTAACCCCTTGTGTTTTCATAGCTTTACTAACTTGCTTTGGGTGAAATGATTGAAAACAAAAAAAAAAACAAAATTGGTTTCAGCTTTAAATAAGCCATTAAGTGTTGATAAAAATGTAAAAAACAAATCAATTATATATTTGCAATTACACTTATATACAGGGTGCAACAGATAAATTGATGCCATTTTTTATTTTTTATTTTGCACTAGCACGTTGTTTCTGATTTTGTCAAATGCATAGTATAGTAGGGTCAGTTGGGCACCATCTGTGATAAAAAGAGCACATGATGCAATTCACTCCACAGAAATTTGGAAATGGCCTGCTCTACTGCTTGGCATTCGTGCCAGAAGCTCCAATACAAACATTTCAGTGTTTGGGTGTCAATCTGAGGACAGTGCAGAGGATTCAGAAAGACTTGGATGATATATCCAGTCAACATTATGGTGTTTGGAGTGATCACTAGTGATGGTGACTTTATACCTCCATTCATCTTCCTACAGGACCTCAGACTCAACATGGAGGCCTACATCAAGTGCCTTGAGGAAATAGTGCCACCCTGAGTCAAGAGGGTGGCTGTTGAAAGATGCTATGTCTGACAACAGGACTCTGCACCATGCCACACAAGCAGGAGAACCCAGTTATGGCTGTCAAACAATTTCTGTGACTACATCACCCCTTAAATCTGTCCACCTAACTCCCCAGAATGCAACCCCCCTTGATTATTATGTGTGGGATGCAGTTGAGCAAGAGACCAACAAAACTCCTTGTTATACCAAAGATGAACTGAAGGCAAGGATTATGGCAGCACTCACCAACTGAAAAAAGGAGACCATCTAGAAGAGTTGCAGCAGATTCCAAAGTTATCTGGAGACTGTGGTTGAAGCCAATGGAGATTTTATTGAATAAATTTACTGTTTAGAATTTCAAGATATTTTTGTGTAATTTTGGTAAATATATCTGAGATATCAGTTTTATTTTCATTTTTGCATAATTTAGATGAAAATGGATCCATGGCACCCTGTACATAGATATATGTCTATATCTCTCTCTTATATTGGAAACTATTGCTGCAAATCAGCCTTTCTGGCATAGGACCATTTGGGTGGGGAGAGACTTTCGAGTCCAGACATCAACATTAAGAGGATCTGCAACATGTTGTCAGGAGGGTGCAACTCGCCCAGTTGCATCCACCACCCACACTCCTCTGTGACTCCTGCTCACAACTCTTCAGGAGTAGGCTGGGCCTTCACAGCCATCTCCACCACCGGGGAAAAGAAGGATTCGGATGCGAGTGGGTGCTGCCAACTTTCTCTCTCTCTCTCTCTCTCTATATATATATATATATATATATATATATAAAATGGATTAAATCCAACAAATATTTTAACACATTATCCATTTATGCTTTTTATGGATACACTTACCTGAATAAATGCTGTTTTTTAATTAAACTGTATTAATTTACCAGCCTGAATGTTAGAGAAATTTTGTAGAAAATATGCATTCTCCGACAGAAATTAAACCAGTATCCTATATGGAACTCTCATTAAGCCTAACATGCTATGAACATTCAACCACAGATAACTTCCAGTTAGCAAAGCTTCAATTACTGCTTTTCAGACTTCATGACGGTTCCGTACAGGATTCAGGTTCAGTTCTTGTTGGATTTCTCAGACATTCAGGCTGGTAAATGTAATTAATTAAAAAAACAGATCATTTACTCAAATAAGTGTATCCATAAAAAACGTATAAGCAGAAAATATATTAAAATATGTGTCAGATTTAATCCATTTCATATATGTTGTCATTGTTTATGTTAGGCTACAATTTCAGAGCAGATATGATAGATCAAGAAAAATTGACAAAGGTGCATGTTTAAAAGCAGCAATTTGAGCTTTGCTAACCAGAAGTTCTCTGTGGCTGAATGGTCATATCACATCAGGCACATTATATATATATATATATATATATATATATATATATATTCATCACGCCTGACATTTGCGTTTAAGCATGAAACAGACTGTTGCCTCTGAGTGTTGATTTTAATGTCTACTTTTATATTTATATTTATATATATATTCTCTATCCCCGATACTGAGCACTTTAACCCAGAAATATAGCATACCTTAAAACTTTTCATCATATATGTGTGTGTGTGTGTGTATTACTTAGTAGAAATGTAATTCCAATTTGGCTTATTGTTGATTTCGTTGAATATAATGTGCAAAATCCTGACGACAGAGCTACATATAGTGTAATGTTATGTTTTTTAGATCTTATTAAGATAAAACATGACAAGTATACATGTAGCTAAAAGTTTCAGGGTAATCAAGCCCACAAAATAATCCATCTGTGTTGCAACAGAACTGATTATCAGAGAATTAAAATCATTGATTATATTTTGAGTGATGAAAACCATCACACCACCCTCAACTACACGGACATATTTTAGTGGGTGGGTGAGGCCTGTTTAGGAGAACATTATTTATTTACAGTATCTTCATTTGCTACTACCACACTTTGTGGAAAGTTTACAAACAACAATTAAGTATATATATTTTTTTTTTCAAAAAATAAGGTCAACAGTAGCAGCTGTTTCTTACCCAAGGTCAAATGTGAAATCGTATAAGACAGATGCGTTCAAATTCTTAGGATGTGTTATATTTCTGTGTAATTAATAAATGTCAAGAGATAACAAATTAATTAGTATGAATAATCAATATTTAATAATTAGCGCATCATTAATTTTGATTATAGTTGATTAATTAATTTTGAATAACATTTCTGAGTATTAAGTAATTAAGAAATAATTATTGAAATATGCAGTCTAGAATTTAAAATCAAAATTAAGAAAATATGACAACTCCACTGATATATCTTATAAGTGTACTTGTAAGTTTGTATCTTGTAATAGCCAGGAATTTTTGCAGAACAAATGAAAATGCCTGCTGTCAGTGCCTTTATTATGACAATGGTGAACTATTCAAAAATATTTAGAAAGCTCGGAGATAAAAAGACAGACCTTGTAATAGAGCAGAATTCTATAATAACTGGAAAAACATTTAAAGATTTTCATGTGAAAACCTAATAATAATAATAATAATAAAGAGGCTTAAAATATGTTTTTTATTTTTGTTGCATTCACTTTCACTGCATTCGTTGCAAAGATTTATAAACAATCCTTAGCATCAAACATAAATATTATTCTTTTATGGATGTGTGATCATGGCTCTCCACGCCTTTGCGTTCCCTGTCACACTAAAAACAAATATTTGTCAATTACAAAAGAAAACATGTTATATTCTTGTCCATTGTCTCAAGCACTTTGGCCACTTCTTTCGCCATTTTCAAATGGGTTTTCTTTTGGTGATGTTAGTTTGTTTTCATGATTTGAATGTTTGAGATGTATTATTCATGTGGTTTTTGAGTACTAGTAGCAGCGTTTATTCTATTTGAGCACGGCTGGAATCCGAGTGAATGATTTTCTATTTTTAAAAAACTTTCAGCATGTTGTTCCCTTGTCCATCATATATATATATATATATATATATATATATATATATATATATATATATATACATACATACACACACACACACACAATATTTGAATATACAAATATATACACAAACATGACTTAGTAGTTGTTTCTTTTCTCTTCTCATATATATATATATGTATGTATGTTGTACACACACATACATACATACATACACAGAGTAAAAAGAACCATAAGATATTAGAGGCCATCTACATTAAAACAAAGCAACCCACACTCAACAAAATTATATTTCAAACTAGTCACAACATATTACAATGCATTTAAACACATGGTTCTGTTGATAACACTTCTTTCACTCACGTCGTCATGTTGCTAAAGGAACAAGATTTTCTCAGGCCAGAAAATTTCGGTCAAGTGAGAAATGGAGGAAGAGTTACGGACCAAACGTGATAATTAGAAATAAAGGAATGCAGATAATAATTTTACAGTAACATTAAAAATAACACGTATTTTGCATCGGGCACCTGGGGGTTGGGTGGAGCATCTATTCCCTGGATGGTGGCAGTGTGAGAAGCTGATATGAGGAAGTGGAAGGAAAATGAATACGCCCACTGAAAAGTACTGGTGTGAGGTGTGAGCAAGAGAAGAGGGGAGAACAAGATGTCGGATTGATGTGTTGCTACCCTGCCCCCCTTACAGGGGGAGCTCCTCATATCTGGACATACAAGGGCCACCCAGCAGTACTTGTGGAGAGATTTGATTGGGTGACAGGAGATTCAAAGGCATCCCAAAACAAGTCAACCCCAACCTGGATTTTGGCGATTACACTCCATAAATAGCCATCAGAAAGGGAGAATAGAAAAGACAGAGAGCACAGCAGCAGTTGAGGCAGAGACATGATTCCATTATGCCATGTGATTTTCTGCCATGAAGAACTCCAGATTCATGCTTTGTTCCAGGCTATTAAATAACTTGAGGAGCAGAGTGCCCTGATGAAATTGCTAAGTGGAAGAATTTAAAGCCTCTATATAACAACAGAGGAAGAGAGAAAGAGGGAGACAAGTGTTTTGTCAGCATTCCATAATTTGCTGCCTGAAGAAATCTGTGACTTAAAGTTTGAAATCTCAACTCTGACTTGGAAATGAAAATCAGAGTGTCACAAAATTAGATTACGAGGGAATGGACATTAGCCTGCATGCTCGTAGATTCTTATACGAAAAAGTGTTCCTGTATAAACTTCAGTTATATAAACTTTGTTGATTTGACCAACTTTTTTTTTTTTTGTCTTACAACATTGTCTTGCCTGAGCAATATTTCGCAACGATTCAATTCTTACCCAACTTGGGATCAAAACAAACACACATGGGACAGGGAGAGGCTTGGATCGAAGTGACCAACTTCATAGTTATCTGCAAGATTCAATTGCGGACCCACTGGTGACTGAGGATGGGACAGCGTTGTCATGTAGCATAGGGGCCAGGATGCTCCACAGTGTTATAGGCTAATGGTGACTCATTTAATTTTTCTCAAGATATTTTTTGCTCCACATTGTTGTAAACAATCCATTTTTCATTGTCTGTGATTTTTCTTTTCAAAAATGGGTTATTTTTGTATTAAATGATGAAGCACTGGAACATGATAGCAATTCATGTTTTCAAATGTCTATAACACTCAATCTGTGTGCATTGTCTCTGAATTGTGTCACCTAGATTACTAGATTATTTCTAATCAGTCTCAGTTTGGTCAGCATCAATGACTGCATGTCTGCTGGAACATTTTCCAGCTTTCAGATCAGAATTTCTACTTCAAAATCTAGTAAACCACTTATGAACAGAAATCTCAGCTATGACACCATCTCCATAAATGGCACATATCTTTTTTTGCTGTTTGTATAGCAGTTTCTTACCTACCAGAAATTAAGGAACATCAAATAACAAAAATGTATCTAATTTTCCTCCTCCATTTTAACTTTTGACAAAAAAATATTTAAAATTCACAATCCACACACACACATCATATAGAAAGGCATATTGGAATGTTACCTTTCAGAATATATGTCATAAATTTCAGTCACATGTAAACGGTTGTTGCAACATAATACACTAATATGATAGATGAATACAGAGGGATGAAGATGCTGGCATAAATAGATACAAAGAGACTAAAATTCAGAAAACATTAAAATATTAAAGATGCATACAAAATACAATTGCACTGAAAAGATGAGATCAGCTTTTCAATCAGTGAATACTTTTTCTTATCTTATGTTAACCTCTAATTTTTATGATGTCTATCTTCATTAAAAGTTTTGTCTTTCAGAGAGTCTGGTTGACTATTTGTCCAAAGTCGCTGCCTCTGCACCTTCCATACCATTCTATTACTACAGCATTCCTTCCATGACTAATGTCCTTTGTAAGTAGTCATCTGAAATTATATTTTTCTTTTAATCAAATCAAAGTCTGTATTTTTGCTTACAATTTCAAATTCACAGTGAATATTTCTATCCAAGGATTACAGATTGAGTATAAATATTTTGTCTATCAAGTTGTCTTTTGCAAATTGACATTTTTGAACTTTTACAGTCAACTGCTAAATTTATTTCAGTTAACATCTGGCTTAATAAATTTAGCAAAGTAAACTTAAATGATTAATTCTCCTTAGAAACAACCAATGAAGCATGTCATTTAACATCAGAATCAACATGGCATTTTCTTCTCCATCATTTTTTTTCTGTCTTGCAAAAGATAAGTAAACTGAAATTACAATTTAAACTACAACTAACAACTCAGAGTTAACTTTTAAATATTACGTATTCTGTGTTTTCAAAATGTCAATTTCATAAAATGTTTATTATGGAAGGCTAAGTCTAACAAAAAAAATAGTCATGATAAATAGTTATCTCTTGGCAACCTTCAAGGATTGGAACCAGACCCCTCCCCTGGGTCAGTTACTCATTGTTTATTTAAATTTTCTTCTTCCCAGACATTCTTTTATAAATTTATAAATAAAAAAATTATTTTCAAATTTATTTCTTTATAAATTGAAAAATGATAAATATTGCATTATATTAGTCCATATTTTTAGAATGTTGCAAATAAACAAAATCTAATAGTGTTTAATATTTTTGCTGTAAATTCTCAAAAACAAAGAATGTAAATTCACTTTCATGTTTCAGTTTTATTAAAATTCTAATCCTCACTTTTTAAAACAAACATTGCTGAAGGAGCAAAGGTAGTTAAAATAATAGCAGTGTCAAGGGAAAAACTGTCATTTTATAGTCAGCACAAAAGTTAAATAATATAACTACTCATTTACCTCCCTTTTATAAGCTCAGTGGAATCACCTCAGCTGCATCTTTCTATTTTATTTTGTAAACATGAAAATTCATCCAGGGTTTCAGTCTTGGATCAGATGGGTCAGAGGCAAAAGCTTTTAGCTTCAATTATAGTTGAACATATTGGATGCCATAAGTGATAATTTTTTTTGTGTCTAAATTAAATGTTCATGGCATTTCCATCAGTTGTGACAGACTTCTTCGCTAAACTTCTATTCAAATTTAAAGATGCCATTAATAAGATTAGAGTCATTTTTATTGAAAAAGAAAAGACCGTTATTCAAAATAAAAAGGCTGTTATTCAGTGAACAGATTCTTTTATTCAATATAGGAATCAATCATAGTCAGAATCATCGAGTCATTGTGAATGATTCTTTCCTTAGCTGCATAGTATGAGCTTCACCAGGACTACATATAGTTTTGAATTCAAAGTTTTCCTTCTCCTAGAATGGTTGCCACCCAAGGTTATAGAAGCCAGTCTGTTAAGGAGTCGACCATAGTCAGGATCATTGAGTATATACAAATGATCCTTTCCTTAGCTGCATAGTATGAGCTTCCCCATGGCTACATATAGTTTTGAATTCAAAGTTTTCCTTCTTCTAGACCAGTTGCCACCCAAGGCTATAGAACCTAATCTGTTCTACTAACCCATAGTTGTGAGGAGAAGAGTTGGAGTCATACCTTTCCCAAGCGTAATAGCATGTAAGTGAATGGAATGAACTTAACAGGAATTCAAACTCAGCTCTCTATTTCCTCAATCCAAGCTGCAATCCAATTACTCTACTATGATACGTTTATTAAAGATAAAAGATACTCTTATTCAGAGTAATGAGACTGCTATTTATTAGTATAAAGATGAGTATTTAAAATAATGAAACTATAAAATAAAAACAAATGTTGATTTTGCTGTTTATCATTCTACTGCCGATTAATCAAAAGTATGTTATACTCTGCTTCAAATCTTTCTGATTCACTCCACATAAAAACCTGTCAGCGAGATGTGAACACTACAAAAGTAAATTTAAAAATAGTCACTCAGTGCATAGGGGCTTTTGAGCATCACATCCAGCTCCCAAAACAAATCCCCCAAAATATAAAATAAAATATAAATATTGAAGACAATCATGAACATTACTGCTAAAGCAAAATAATGACAAAAAAAATGAGTCATTTACCCACCCTGAATGCTTAAAAGGACCCACTCACTGACACTCAAAGTAGTAGGCAGCCAGTCACAAAGTTCACCAGTGACCTCCTGGTCAAAGCAACATGACACAAAATTCAAGACTAGACCTATACACAACCAACTCTCCCATCCTCCAGGTAACTTCCCTCATCCACAAAAGAGAGATACCACCCTTATACCAGCAATACAAATAATTTTATTTTAACATATCTTGTTTAATTTATTTTCTACTTCACTGGCAATATTTTGTTGTCTTTGTTACTCTTGCAACCAAATGTGATTATATAACAAGCATGTGAAAGAGAAAGATCAAAATTACTAAAGAAAAACTGTCTACAGTCAAAAGGTTTATTGAACAGGAGAAAAGAAATCTAAGGAAATTTCTCAGATAAGCAATTTTTCAAAAGATATTAAGGCAAAAGTTATTAAAAATATCACCAAACTATTCAGAATTGCATAGATAATTTTTTTGTCAAAATAAGGAATGCTTACAAATAATGATGAAAGACATTGCAGAGCCAAAGAATTAATCCAAAACATGTTGAATGCTGATCTTAACTTAAAAGGGAATTACTCAGAAGTTAAAAGAAGAAGGAAGTCAGTCAAGCCTCAAGGCTATTATCATTAAGGAATTTCAAAGAAAAGAGATTATTTTGACTTTCTAAAAGCAGAAACTCTGATTCCACTCTTAATGCAAGAAGAGAATGTGTCATCCATTATGAATTTGGGATTTCACCAGTTTTTGTTTTGTTGATGAAAGAGTTCAATCTACACATGAATCACCACCATGGATATGCATTGCCCAACTGCAAAACATACAAAATCATCCCATCCAATAGAGGATCAAATTGTAGCAATTTATGTGCCATTTCCTTAAAAGGAATTATAGCTCGTCAAATTATTGTTGGTGTATGTAATGCCACTTCTTTCCAAACTCAAAAGTAACAAGTGATCATAATGGACAATGTGAAACTCAATCACTAAAGTATCTTGCTAAGTGCAATTACATGTTAATGGTTGTTAGATTTTTGACATCTTACAGTTCATTGTTAAACCCAACAGAAGTCATTCAGTTCTTTGAAAGCAAAATTTTCTACCAATCCTGAAGCTTCGTACAATACAGATCAATTAAAGAACAAACTTATTCAGATTTTGAAGGATTTTTCCATGAATGTTGATGGTTTTTTATTCTCACATGACAGAATTTTATGAAAAATGTTCAGCCAAAGCTTCAATATTGTAACACACACATGTTAGTATCAATAAAAAAAAGTTTGTGTTTTTTTTAAAAACAATTAATTACATCACAAGTGGGAAAAACAATAGTTTGCAATATGCAACCAAAAATATTTTTTGATTCATTAATGACCTCGGTACTTTGAATTCTCATCTTTATAGTCATTAAAGGTTTCAGTGGGTTTAACTAATGAAAAATTAAAAATAAATGTACTGTTTATTATTGTCTGTGCAATGGCTACAAGAAAACCATAGACATTAACTTCTCGGTAACAATGTTTATTAACTTATAAATTGTCACCAAAACACAGTTTGGTATTATGACTTTTTATTGATGCAATAAAAGAATAGAATGGATAAATTTATGGTCAGTTTACACAAACATTTTTATAAAGCAAAAGATAGAGGCTTATATAAAAAATCATGTCTGTCCAGAAGGCCTCTTCTTCATTGCTGGAGTTTATTTCATATTTTCATAAAACATTGCTAAATACTTAAATTTTAAGATTTCCATATTTCTACATAAAAAGCTAATTTAAAAAAAATGTGAGTACCTGAAATCACTTGTAAAATTCTTCACCCCAGATCTTTAAATGAGTGAAGAGTTCATGATTTTTAAATAAAGTATTATACAACAAATGTATATTTCAAATCCTTGATTTTTTAATGAAGCCAAAAGATCCATTTAGACCTACTGCAGGAACTAGCTTAAAATCCTGTATACAGAATAAATTTTTAGTTAGTAATTTCAAAGTATGGAAGCTGAAAAAAAAATAAAATAAAAAAATACTTAAATTTTCTTTTTTCTTCATGATGAGAAACTCAATTTGTAGTGTTAGCTTGGGATCGGATTCTGACAACAATTTGATCTTGGAGAATCAAAGCATTTCAGCCTTTCTTCTGAACAGTCAGCCTTAAATACCTCTTGAAATGAGTTTCCAATCAATCAAGGTGTCAGATTTTTACACCTTTACTCCCTTCTAGATAAAAAGGCTAATGATACCAAGAGTTTGAAAGAAGAAAAAAATAGTAATATGAAGAATACTATTTGAGACGATACGAAAATCTTCATGATCATAAATTTATTTCTTTAGTTTTACTTCTATTGTTAAAAGTGACAGTTTATTTTATATTTACCTGTTTCAGAATTATTATTGCTATGAGTATTCTGATCCCATCCATAATAGTTTGGGACGTGGTATTAATTATTTTGATATTGTTAAAAATTGGATCAATTGTTTTGGATAGAGGTTAACGAGTTAGTAGGTAGTATTAGATGTTTGTTTCTATATACTTTATTGTCATTGTTATTATTGTTAATAATATCACTGTTTCTTGCAGTTGTATAATTTGTAGGCTTTTCTCTTTGCCTTGTGAATGAAATAATGAGGATATTGGAGGTTTTGGAAGTGTTTTCTATGTATATTTCTTCTTCAGGTAAATATTGAGGGGTGCTGATTCTTAGTACTCTTAAATAAAATCCTATACTTATTGCAGATTTAATTCATAGTTTCTCATCTCTGCAACAGAATAAAATCTGGTGTAACTATCAAAAAAAGATATTTCACAGTTGTAGTTCACCTTTGCATACATGGGTGCACAGATTTGCTGACCCACCTGAACATGGTCCTTAATGTTTCAGAGTGTATGGCCAGATCCCTCACATTAAAAGATTTAAAAGAAGGCAGCATATGACGGTCGACAAAAATTTAGTATCGTTAAATACTAGTCAATTGAGTTTGACTCGGTACAATACTACTTGGCTATTTTCAGAAAATAATTTCCTAATTCAAGGGAAATAACTCTAAACAACTGGTTACGTCCCTTGAAAGTGATTTTTTTTTTTTTTTTAAACACGTTTTTATTCATCTTTCAATCACGATTTCTGAACAATTTATAATACGACTAAAATATCATGGAAATGTTTATTTTGTTCATTGAAATCTATTTTAGTCTGAATATATTCATTCATCAATTTGTTTCATGAACAAAACTAATAATTTTGAAAAATATATTTCTAAAACACTTATCTAAACGAAACATCTTGTATGCAAAGTTTCGTTGATCTTGATAATGACTACTAGACTAGATGGCTGAAAGCGCGCAATCACAAACATTTGAACAATATAATTTACTCACAAGATCCGAATGTTTTCTCTTCTAAAGAAAAAAAAAAACCTAAATATTAAAAATAAAATCCTTTTTGTCTGTCATCTTTAATAATACTTATTAATAAAGAAAGACTGCTGTCTAAAACATCATATGTAAAATAAAAATATTTGTAATTTTGTATCACTTAAATATTATTTTTAGTGGATACTCATATTTGAGTAGGCACACCATTTATTTATTAAACAGTATTTATTTTCACCTACCAGCCTGAATATCTGAGAAATCATATTAAAGAAAAATTTGCGCCCTTCGTCAGGAATGAAACCTGTGTCCTTCAAAGCGGTGAGAGTCACTATTTAGCCCGGCAGGCAAAGCCGATTTCATGCTTTCAAGCGAAATTTCTCCCATCATAGATCTCTTGAATAAAAATTCTCTTTGTTTAAATGTATATGAAAAACTTTGAGAGATCTACGATGTGAGAAATTTTGCTTGAAAGCATGAAATTGGATTTTTTTTTCTTTTGTGGCCAAATGGTAAGGCACACCAACTCCCTCTGCCCTGAGGGATGCAGGCACATTTCCTGCCAAGGGTTTCAAATTTTTCTTATAAAATAAATAAATATTCTGTTTAATAAATAGAAGAGCCCCTACTCAAATATGGGTATCCACTGAAAGTAACGAAGTAAAACATGCATTTTATTATTCCGACAGATTTGTTACAAATCTGTTGGAATAATAAAAATACATTCTAAAAATTCTCTTGATTTATGTTTGGATAATCTATATAATTAATGAAAAAATATCTGTATGCGTCACACTTTCTCAAATAAAAGGACATAACTCTCTAACTTTTAAATATCTCATCTTCTATATTTTAAATGCAAATGTCAGTGTGTCACACTTTTTCCACTTTCTTACATGACACAGTGAACCGACTTTCTTAGCAGTTGACCTAATAATAGATTCAATATAGTTTTTCCACTTCATATCAGCAGAGAATGTTAGCCCAAGAATGCACAACGAGTCACTTTCCTGGAGGTTAGCATCAGCCATGCTGATGCAAAGTAGAAAAGGGTCTCTCACACGATATATGGAGAGAAGTTTATTTTTGGAGGCATTAAAATTAACAAGCCATTTTTTGCCCAGTTAATGACAGATTTGAGGTCAATTTGGACATTGGTTGCCATTTTGACCTTGTTGGACTGAAGAGCTTTACTATCAAGACAGGAGTAAAGAGTTGTGTCTCCAGGAAGGTCACTAATAAAAATTAAAAACAGAGTAGGGCCAAGGATAGAGACCTTGGAGACACCTGTGTTAGTACAAAAGGATCTAGATGAGTGGCCATTCAGAATAACTTTCATTTCACGATTTGATAGGAAAGACCGGATAAGCTCAAAAATGTGTCCAAATACACCCTAACTTTTCAGCTTGTGAAGAAGACCTGTATTCCAGATCCTGTCAAGGGCTTTTGAGATGTCCAATGAGAGATGATGAACCAATTCATCATTAATTAGGGACTCTAGGAGTTTCCCAAAAAGAGGTTGAAGGCTAATAGGTTGATAGTTGGATGGGTTGGATAGTTTACCAGCGTTCCTAAAAACTGAAACAAACAACGATGACTTCCAGCAGGCAGGAAAGCAGGAGGTAGCAAGGCATTTATAATACAGTTTAGAGAGAACAGGAGCCAATTCAGAGGCACACTTCTTAATGACTATTACAGGGACAGCATCAGGTCCACATGCTTTGTGGGGGTCTAGGTTAGAGACGATAGCAGAAACCCTAGAAGGGGTTATATGCATATCACTCAGCAGAGACTCAGTTCTAAGTGGGAAGTTAGGCAGGGATACCCCAGATGAGTCAAGAGCAGAGTTTGAGGAGAATTTTGGGGGGAAATATTCAGGTTTATTAGCAGAGAATGATAGCACCTCAAATTGATTGATAATGGGAGGAACAGAGACCTTGCATTTATTTAATGCCCTATTAGAGTCACAAGAGACAAAGTTGTTAGAGGTTATGCAGTGCCTCATTCTCTCAGCAAACAGCGACTTTGCTCCTTCAAGGATTCGTTTACATTTATTACAAGCAGTAACAAATAGGTACCTGTTGTGAACCATGGACAGGATTGAGGTTTCACCTGGTATTTTCAAAAAAGGATGAAAGCGTCCATGCCGGCTTTGACCTAAGAAGAAACCTCAGTGGCACAATTTTCAATTGGGAGGTTAAAGATGTCAGTCCAAGGGACCTCACAAAGAATACAGAGTGAGTCCCAATCAGCATGCTGGTAATGGAAATATGTCCTATGGATAGGTGTATCCTGTTTAATAGATGATTGGAATGAAATATCAATAGCTACCAGAGAGTGGTCTGTGTTACCAAGAGGGTAGTACTGTGAAGCTTGGCAAGAGCAAGGAGAGGAGGTGAGAAATAGATCTACTAGAAAAGGCTGTTGCTTGGTTTGGCTAGGGAAACAAGTAGAGAAATCCACGATTTGAACAAGTGATTGGGAAATGGAAAAAATTAATGTCTGTATACCAGCAACATCATTACCTTTAGAATGTTTCAGCCACGTGTCGTGGTGAGCATTAAAGTCACCGAGAGGAGGTAAGAAATAGATCCAAGAGAGAAGCATGTTGCTTGGTTTGGCTAGGGAAATGAGTAGGGAAGTCCATGATTTGAATAAGGGATTGGGCAATGGAAAAAATTAATGTCTGTATACCAGCAAAATCATTACCTTTATAATGTTTCAGCCACGTGTCGTGGTGAGCATTAAAGTCACCGAGAGGAGGTAAGAAATAGATCCAAGAGAGAAGCATGTTGCTTGGTTTGGCTAGGGAAATGAGTAGGGAAGTCCATGATTTGAATAAGGGATTGGGCAATGGAAAAAATTAATGTCTGTATACCAGCAACATCATTACCTTTAGAATGTTTCAGCCACGTGTCGTGGTGAGCATTAAAGTCACTGAAGACAAAGATGTTCACAGATGAATGGAGAGAAAATGCCTTTTCTATACTGTCAGCTATTGTGTCTAATATACTGCAATTCTAGCAGGAGGGGGGAGTGGTAAAGGAAAAAGAGATAGCTAACAGAATTTAGTAATGAAAGACAGAAGCATATGAAAAAGTAGTCAGCATCCTTGAGAGACAATTTCCTGACCATTGGAAGATTATCGCATATGTAAGCACCAAGGCCATGCATGTGAATGCTGGAATCTTTTCATCAAAGAGGAAGATATTTTGGAACCAAGAATTCATTGGTAGCAATGGAAGAATTTAAGTTGGTTTCACAAAGAACAAATATATCTGGTGACCATTCTGAAAGAAAAGATTTTATGCTGCAGAAGTTGGAACGGATACCCCAAATATTGGAGAAAGAAAGGTTGATTGGGAGTAGGTGCATTTTTTTCTACTGGTTTAGTTTTAGTTCTTTTTGTTTTGATTTCCTAGAGATATGTTTTGAGAAGACAGAGAAAAAAATAGACCACCATAATTGTCACTATCTGTTGTCAATGGCAATACAAACCAGCCAGTGCATGGCTGGGAGCAGAGCATTATGTGACCTCAGGGTTGCCCACCAGAAATACATACAGGGACACCTACCCGTGCGAGACATGGCATGACAGATACGTGCATTGTTTGTTTTTGTCGACTGCACAGTATAGTTGGGTCTGTTGGACACCATCTGTGAGAAAAAGAGCATCATGTAGTACTGCATTTGGTCAAGTGGGTGTCTGCTGGAAAACCCGGTGCCAGGCAACAGGACTCTGCACCCTGCCACACAAGCAAAAGAACCCAGTCATTGCTCTCAGACAATTTCTGCAATCACATTAACCCTTATATCTGGCCACCTAACTCACCAGACTGCAACCCCCTTAATTATTATGTGTGGGGTGCATTTGAGCAAGAGACCAAGAGACCAACAAAACTCCTTGTAAGACCAAAGATTAACTAAAGACAAAGATTATGGCAGCATTCACCAGCTTAAACAAGGAGACTATCCAGAAGAAATGCAGGAGATTCCGGAATAGTCTGGAGGCCATGGCTAAAGCCAATGGCGATTTTGTTGAATAAATTTACTCTATAGTATTTCAAGATATTTTTGTGAAAATTTGGTAAATATATCTGTTAAAATAAGATGTCAGGATTATTTAAATTTTTGTGTAATTTAGATGACAATTTATTCATCGCACCTTGTGTGTATGTGTGTATATACCTAACCATTTGAGTCGAAAAATGCTAACACATAGACGTTAGTTGAAATAGTCTACTCACATGAGGCAATTTTAGATTTCTCTATTATGTAATATATATATATATATATATATGAAGCATTACTAAGTAATTCACATAGACAACAGCAATAATATTAATATATTTTAATGTAATGATTTACATAAATATTACAAAAAGGATGATGAATTTTCTTTATGAAACATTATAAAAAAGCTGCATCACTCCTGTTGAACAAACTCAAATTATCTATTATAAACAAATTAAAAACTTCTAACCTTATTAGAAACAACATCAAACCAACATTATTTAGGAATTTAGATTCCCCATAAATGAAAAAGAAACCTTTAAATAATTATGTTGGCCACACTGTCACCATCCTGTCAAGATGACTGACTCTACATCACTCTGACCAGAGCTCAATACAGACACATTTAAACCAGTATGGAAATGCACCAATCACAAGGTGCAACATACTTATCAAGAACACAAATGTGATATGTATCTCCAACTTCAAAAACTGTTTAAAGTGATGGAAACTCATATTATACAAAAGAAGAAACCAACCCGTAACAATATCAATTATGAACAGAGCCACAATGTATTGGTTATATTTGGAAATTAAGAATATCTCTATTTTCAGTAACTTTTATACTGCCTCCAGTAGGATCAACATGCTATTTATTATAGTAATATTAAATGTGTGCAAATGTCTAATAGTCTCACCAAAAGTGCTAAGAATTAAAAAACATTTGGACGATTTTTGTACTCATTAGTTCTAGAAAAAAAAAACACACTTGTAGACACCCAAGAAAAATATAATAATAAACTTGTTTAATAAAACCTATATATTTCCTCCTAATCTAATATTAATATCAAATAAATTAACTTTTTATTCGACTGGAACAAGTGAGCCGGTTTCATTACAAAAAGAAATCGTTAAAAACAAAAAAAACAAAAAACGACAAGTTAGATATCTGAGTCTAAGAGCATAAATGCATTAAATGGCTGAACAATCATTGTAGTATTTAATGAAGATTCAGAGATAGCGAAAATACACCTACAAAGTTAAAAGTACTGTCACTGTCCAACCCAATATGACTGGTGTTTTTTTTCCTCCTGTTTTTAACTAGCTAGAAAGAACAATAAGGACAAAGGTTTATTTAAAATATCTGCTTTATTATTTCAATAATATTTGCTTGCAGATAAAGTAAACATAACATAAACGCTTAAAAAAAAAAAAGAAAAAAGTAAACTAAACACCACCAAAAAGTTTATATAACAAATGTCTCTAACTGTTAAAAAAAAATTAAAAACATTTCCCTTCTCTGTAAAAAAACAAACAATAGAGAACTAAAAGATCTAATATTTCTATTTGAATATGATGCCTTAGCTTTCCGCAGACTGCTAATTTGCATACTTGTCACGTGGAAAGGTTGATGGAAAACAATCAGGTATAAATAAGAATTAAAAACAAATATATAATATAACAATGAATAGATAATATTATTGCATATGTTAAATTTAAAAAAAAATATTTTTGAAAATTGTGTGTAAAAAAAAAAAAAAAAGTAAGTATAAGATTTTATTTACTATTTTTTTTATTAACCACATTTCTTCATTCACAATTTGAAACCTGACAAAACTGTTTAACTTTGTTCTCTCTTTATGCACCGTCTTGAAATTTTCCCTTGAAATTCTTTTGACTATTTTCACTGCCACTCAGCTGTAGCCTCCTACCACATCCTATTTTGGAACAGTGCCAAGTGTATAAAATAGAGGACCACAGACAAATAGTGGAAGAACCTTGAGTTTTTAAGTCTTGTTTTATGTGCAGTTGCATATTGTGAAGAGCCTTGTTCTGAAAGTAGAAGTCAAGGCTGGTCCTGAACAGGAATGTCTAGAGAGAGATGAAAGTCATATGTGAACATCATGTAATAAACTGGTTACAATACAATTAACCCAAAATTCCTTTGGTGCAACTTGAAAAGAGCTCAAATATATACAACAATCAGCTAGACAGAATTACACCAATATAGATGCCTCTGATGACAGATAGATCATTGGTGTACCATTGTAAGTCATTCTTCTTTATGGTACCTCTCAAGGTAATGGAAGATTCTTAACAATGCCTGTCTCCACTCCAAATAATATATAACAGATTGCATTGTGTTACATGGTACTAGCATCTAAGAACAATTCCTGAAATGATCTATTACCAAATGCCTTAATATAGATTGTCTTACAAGACTAAAGAATTCCAATTGCTCTGATATTTACTCATAGAAGTGGTGTCATGCCTTTCCAAAGGCATTAACAAGAAATGAATGCAAATTGTTCCATTTGGGGCTTGAATTTGGTTTACCAATTCCATTCTCTGTGTCAACAGAGAATTTGGACATCTTCACCTCTGATACAGAATAGCCAGCAAGGAAAACAGATGTTGTTTCAGGTTCAAAGGTTACATTGAAGAAGGTTCTTAAGAAAGGAGATTAAATTCTAAGCAATGATAAAGTCTAAAGAGTCTCTCTTTTTCTTTGCAGTGGATGATGTAAAGATCTTGCAATTAGGTATGTTGAAGATTCCCACATTGCATGGAATGAAAGATTTTTCAGGCTGTCTGACACGTTCCCTTATTTGTGCACACCTCGACAGACGACATCTCCAAATCATAATTGGAACGCTTGGGGTAAATATATTTTCTTTTACAAAATGGATGAAATTGATTCTTCAGAATATTCTTCAATATTAGGTTAACAAGGAAAATGTGGATAAATTTGTGAACATTTTCATGATAGGATAAAAAACAAATAGGAAACATTTATAAATCCAACATGTTTCGCTTTTATTAAATCTTCATCAGAGAATGAGATATGAAGAAAAAGAAAGTAAGAGAAAAGATTCTGGTATTTTTAATTTTTGTGTTTGGTTTTCATTGGTTAAGCAGACTTCATGTGCATTTGTCTTCCCAAGCAGCGTTTGTGTGTAAAATTTCTGTGTTCAAGTATATCATGATTCTAGTTTGTCTATGTGGGATTCAGATGATAATGTATATTCATGTATGTGTGTCTCGTAGGTATTTTTATTTGTTTGGGGATATTTTTTACCTAAGAACAATTGTAGTGGTAGTAGTAAACAGACATATTTTATAAAAGTTGGTGATGATGTGTTTGATGTGTGTTTATAAATGGTAAAACATTAATCAGAATTCTCTCAAAGTATTTCTGTGTAAAGAATTAGGTTTTTTTGTTGTTGTTTTTTTTTAATTAAGGTGGCATTTATAAAATCAAAGTTATGGCCAGTTTTGTTCCTGTGTATAAGTGTGTTTAAATGTTAGTCTATACATAGGTCTCTCACTAATATAACTGTTCCTATATTGCATGCACTTTATTTCATAAGTCCCAGCATCTGCTGTCACGTTGGATTTATTTTTATTCCTAACTATATTTCTGATTGTAAGTGGTAGGTATAAATAATTTATTTCTAAATTTAATGCTTTTGCGGGGTGGGGGATCCCACCGACAGCACTTCCACTATCTAAAACACAAAATTCATAATCTCCAATGCTATCTACAAAATCCGAAAATAAATTAGTTATCCCAAATACTAGTATCTTTGCCACCACTTCCAAGACAATCAGAGATATCGTTAGAAAGGAAAATAGATCCAACAAATCTGGTATATAACTGGCCATAACTTTGATTTTATAGATGCCACCCTAATTAATAAAAAAGAACATAATTCTTTATGCAGGACATACTTTGAGGGAATTCTGATATATATATCTACCTACTACTATCATTACAACTGGTGTTATGTAAAAATATTCCCAAATCAACATGTGGACAACCACCAAACATAAATAAAAAATATCTATTAGACACACACAAAAGAATATACATTATCATCTGAATCGCACATAAACACTGCTTGGCAAAACAAATACACATGAAATTAAAAGTACCAGAATTTTTTCTCTTTCTTTCTTTTCCTCCATATCTCATTCTCAGATGAAGGTTTAATAAAAGCAAAACATATTAGATTTATAAATGTTTCCTGTTTGTTCCTCAATTTATTACTGTCGGATTCAGATCCATATTTGATCCCAACATTTTGATGTTTTATATTTTTACTATTGTTTACCCAATACAAGGCCTAAGTGCCACTCAAGATAGAAGGTTACTAAATGAGAATATAGGGAGGGAGCTAGTGTTGCATATTACATTGATATATAGGATAGATAAGGGTTAGCACTCAACTTGAAGAGGTTAAGATTGTAGTGATCAGGGAAGCATCTCCTCAGAAGTACATTCCACATTGCAACAGTTTTGGAAAAAAAAGCTGTTCAAGTGGAACTTCCTCCTTACCAATTGAATATGAAGGGAATAATGATGAATCAACTCGGTGTACATGGCATGGCGGATCCTAGCTGTGAAAGTCTGGACTGGTGAAACCAAGGAATCTAGTTTTGCTCAAACATCTGCCATGAAAATAACAGCAGAGTAGCATGTGTTTGGGCAGTTATTTTTCATTAATGCAAATCTTGACTGGAAAGCAAGAAGACGGAAGTGAGTTCTACAAGTGAAAATTGTGACAGAAGAAACTGTTAGCATAGAACTTATGGTTCGTCTCGTCTGGTTTTCTAAGCACAGTAAATTTGAACTCCAATTCTGACGCAAAACTGCAACGGTCTGCATGTGAAGAGCATTTTGTCCCCACTGAGAAAAAGCTGATGTTATATAGTGCTCTCTCAGTCCCCGACCCATGCTGAATATTGGCTAATACCTGCCCAGTATCATTTGTATGCAAATTTTGTCAGTGCTACCTAAGTAGTATGTTCTCTCTCAACAGCCAATTGAGGAAGAGGACATAACTCATGGTATTTACTGCACTACATGCAACCAACTCTTGGTCTCTTGTTGGGTTGACCCGATTCTACGTTACAGAACTTGCAGTTAGATCTTGCCTTTTCAACTGTAAAATGATGAGACATTTTTGTCAATGTAATTTTGCACTTAAATACTGGGTACCACAGAGGAAAGTTTTTAGAATTCCTCAACTACTTTTTCTTCAATGCCGATTTTCGTGCAGAAAAGTGGATCACAGCTTCATACATTTTTTCTGAAAACCTTAGCTTCTCATTGGACAATAAACATTAAAATTATCTCGCTTATCTTCACGTACATTTGTTCTCAATGAGCGAAACAAAACATATCAGGCTCCAGACTGAGTTTTGTAAAGCGCTCCCTGAGTGGTTAACAAATATTAAAAAAACAATTTACCTGCTCACCACTATGTCCGAATAGCATCAACCTAGTTTTTGACCTGATGAAAAAACAATGCTTCTGTGATAAGAAAACATATAAATTGAATGTACGAGCGAACCCAACCAGTGAGAATTTACGACGACTAGCATTTGCTAAAGTACTTCACGACGCTTGTAACTTTACTGCAGCGAAGTACAAAGTTAGAATCTCAAATTCTTTAACATGAAATAACTTCACTGTAACTCAAGCTAAATTTTCAACTCACTCAACAACTTCTTTTGCAACTTACAAAAAATAATTCAATCACGCTATTGAAATTTACAAGACGAAATTACAAACATTTACGAACAATACATTCAACTACTTACTACGAGCAACCAAAACAAATTGAGCATTCACGGAACATTCACTTCTCCCACTTCTTTAAAGCTAAAAGTTTATTTAACATATTTTCAGCTTTACAGGACTTTTTAGTTATTCTTCCATTGAACATTTTGAGCAAAAAGTTAATTCAACTTTTTGTGAGCTCAGGTAAAAAAATATTTCCAGTAGTAAAAATCTTTAACCAGTTAAAGGGAAGCAACTCATGTTAATAATTCATGTAAAAAATCTGTTGACATTATAAATTTTGTACCTATTATGAAATGTTATTTTCTTGTGTTTTTTCTCTTGTTTGCTTTTTGTTTGCATGAACATTCGTAAAGTAAAAAAATGTGCGGGTTGATTTGCGCTGACAATGCCGCTACAAGTTCATCAGAACAATTACTGTGAAAGCATCTACAGAAAATGCTGAGGGAAACTTCATTGGGAAAGTGACTGAAGCCGAGATGCCAAATCAGGACCAATAACATTGCAGATTCTTCTTTGGATTTTATCAAGAATCTCCAAATACATGGCAGAAGCACCAGGCCAGGTGGAGCAGCAATATTCAATGCAATGAACAAACGGTAGACTTATAAATGTGTAAGATAGATAGTGAGAAAAATTGTCTAGCATGAGACAGTGAACCAATTTTCTTAGCAGTAAACCTAGCAATTGATTCAATGTAATCTTTCCACTTCATATCAGTGGAAAATGTCAGCCGAAGAAGGTGCAAGGAGTCATTCTCCTGGAGTTTAGCTGACGGAAGGCAAATGAGGTTCTTTCAGACAATTAAAAGAATGCAGTTTCGTTTTGGAGGTATTAAAATTAACAAGCCATTCACTGCCCCAGTTAAAAATGAATTCTAGGTCATTTTTAAGGTCAGCTGCCAATTTGACCTTGTTGAACCAAACAGACTCACTATTAAGATAGGAGTAAATCGTTGGCTGAAATGTGAATATAACAGAATACTTGATTTTGACAATATTTTAATTTGCAATGATTACAAGCTTGCTTTTACAGCAGAATGGAATAAAATATCAATTTTGTTAAGAAAACATATACCGAAATTCAGATTTTTTTTGTTGTGTAGTTCTCATCGCTCTCAGAGATCAGTGTTTAATGCTAGGTAAAAAGTCATAATTTGGAATGATGATTTTTCCAGATAGATAAGACTAGTAAGACTGGTATAATGCAATCTTTCTAACATTTCTTTTTTAGGCTCATCACCATCAGTGTCTTTTGAGTTTATAGAGGCAGCTTAAGTCAGGAGAGACATGAATAAGAATCTGCATACTAAAATTAGTTTACGCCCATTTTCAGTAAGGGGTGCAAATAATTAACCTATCCACCACCACTACTGATGGCTGCATTTAGCAGCCCCTGCTGGCCTTATAGCAAACTCAAATTTCGAGCTACAAAAAGAACCGAAATAAAACAAGGGAGATAATCAGGAAATAAAACAGGGGAGGTAATTAAAACCTCTATTTATAAGTATTTTCCCTTACATTATTTTTTGTGAAATAGTCTCTCATTTTATATGCAGTATATGTATCTTGTTTCTTATTTTACTCAACGAGGCTATTTTACAAAGCATAAATTAAAACCCCTCAGATTCTACCTTCTCCTGTAATGTCTCGTCGGTAATCTATGTTAACTTCTAAAAAAAATATCAATTATTTCTACTCTTAAATCATTGGCATAAAGGTATTGATTTTCAATAGTATTTATTTATAGATTCCTTTATTTTCTTCATTGCGGAGATCTGAAATATTACAGGAAAAAAAAAAAACAACTTAGATGTAAGCAGTGGCCAAATGTTTCTGAAAAGTTTTCAGCATAACCAAGAAGGGTTTTAAAAAAACTCTTATGTTTGGTCATTTAGTCAGATGGTCTTGTATTATTCTTCATGTTAGATAAATGTATTCATTCCATTGGATAATGGTGATGACACGAATTCAAATATTTTATGGAATAAGAAAAATGTTTCATCTTAAAATCTTAGACAATAAAAAAGAGCAGAAGCATAGAATTTGGAGATTGCTGGTTCAGTTATATATAAATATATATATTTCATCAGAATTCAGCTCCCTGTACTCAACTAGAATATTGACAACCAAGATGCTGATGTTCCACACCACTTTAAAGAAAAAGTTAGGAAGGAAACTGCTATCAATACTGAAAAGATAAACAACTGCTACTGGAATTGAGGAACGTATTTTCCTGAAAAATTGTTTTAAGAGAAAGATTTTAATCAAAAGTAACACTGGTTGCTTAGTCAATAAATGCCAAATGTTTCCTTATAAGGAGATGGCTAATATTACCATTACTATCAGAGAGGAGTAAAATAGATACTACACTTTCATCGCAAACTGATGGCCAGGGTGTGAAGAAAAACAAAAATTGAGTAGAATTGACTGCTCAGTCAATAAATGCCAAATGTTTCCTTATAAGCAAATGGCTAATGTTACCATGAACATTATAGATAAGGAAAATAGAACCTACACTTTGATCTCAGTCTGATGGAAGAGTGAAGAAATGTGTAACTCATGTAGCACTAACTGCTTTTCAATGAATGCTAAATGTTTCCTTATAAGGAAAAGATTAGTATTACTTTTACCATTAGAGATGAAGAGAACAGATACTACACATTGATCCCAGCCAAATGGCAAGTGAGTGAAGAAAAGTATAATTTGAGTAGCACTGATTGCTGAAGATTTCCTAATTATAGTATATACACACAAGCTTCACCATAAATATATGATTGTATATAAGATTATATTCTAGCAAAAATAAAAATTAATCATTTGAAAATTATCTTTCAATTTTTTATTTAAAATTTCCATTATTTTCCTATTTTTCTTTCAGGATATGCTTCCAGCCTTGTCAATTGGAATTCCATGTCCAATTATTCCTGCATACATGGCACCAATTTATCATCGAATGAAAACGGCTCTGGAACAGGGAGATTCTGAAACTGCCATGAGGGACCAGGTAAGAGTATTAGACAATTTATCTATGCAAATACAGGAAACACACATCTGCTTATATTTTTGTGTGTCTATGTTGTTGTCGTATTCAAATGACAAAAGACCCTTGACTTTTTTATTAATGCATAAGACACACACGTCTGATGTAGGTTATCGAAAATTAACAGTTAAGATCAACAAAGAACACAGCATGCCATTTTTAGACAAATGAAGCAATTTCAAGCAAAATAGAGTGGAATGTTCAGTTTACTATTTCCATAGCTGATGTCTTGACAAACGACATTTCTTGGTTCCACCAATCCAGCACTTTACAGCTAGGACCCGCCAATGTCACATACCCCAAAGTAACTCATCCTAATTCCCTTCATATTCCATTAGTGAGGAGGAAGTTCCACTCAGATAACTTCTTTTCCAGAACTGCTGCATTGTGGAATGGACTCCCAAGAGGATGCTTTCCCCTGCGATCACTACAATCTTAACATCTCCAACTCTAGGGTCAACTGCTATCTATTCTACATCTCTTCATAATATAAAACTCTTGCTCCATCCACACTTACAACATTTAGTAATGCTCTACCTTGAGTGGTTCTTGTGCAAACTATAATTTTTTTTAAATAATAGGGGCTAAACTACAGATCATAAAAAACAGAAACTAATTCTATCCCCAATGACCTCTGTTAACCTCAGATGCCAAATTTCTTCCAGTAATCATGACAGCATACCTGCAAACCCCTACCAGTAGCACGACAGGTAGGGGTTTGGAAGTATACAGTCATGATGACGAGACAAAGTTAAAACAAGACTGAATACAAACCTGTAATTACAAGAGGTAATAGATTTGGCTATGTTATTTCTTTTCATTGGTATCAGTGACAAAACAAGTTATTGTCTGTTTTTCACAAGTGGGGGTGGCAAACATGGAAAAACTATCATCACCATACAGGTTGTGTTTGATGGTATCATGTTTATCTCATTTAAACTTTAAAAACCTAACAACACCTGACAGCCTGTGATTTATGACTTATATATATAAACTTGTCTTAGCCAATGCAGTTTATCTTCTGACAGATTTTATGAAGGCAAATGTGAGGATTATTTTATTTTGCAACATGTAAAAATTTTAGTTTTTAAAATTTTTAAATTTAAGGGATGCTCCTAAATATTCATCAGGTCAACTGAAAAGTAGAGGTAAATTATGGATGATGCTAAGTGACATAATTTAATGTCTAATAAATGAAATATTAATTGCATAAAGAAAAAAAAAATCAACATTTACTCATTATCATTTAGATTCTAGATCTTAAATTTAAAAATTTTCAAAAACTAGCAACCTTTTATATATGATGTATATGAGTGTCCTTTCCAGGATGCATTTACTTATTTGATATTTTGCATATTAAGCCACATTTTGTCTGTAGACATGAAGGACTTGTCTATACATGTATCAAACATGAAGTTTTCAGAGGCTTGTCATTGCATTCATCCACAATTCATGAAGCTGTTTTTAATGCAACACAAAGTGTAGCTTTTCCCAGAGTTGCTAATTCCTTTTATATATATATATATATATCATAAACTGTTACATTGGAACATGCAAGTTACTACAACAAAAATGCATATTTGTTTCAACGTCTAAAGATGTCTCATCAGGCAGTTAACAATGGTGGTAATAATGGTGGTTTATTACCACCACTGTCAACCGCCTGACGAGGCATCAAAACAAATATGCATTTTTATTGCAGTAACTTGCATGTTCCGATGTAAGAGTTTATAATAAATATTTATTGCTCTACTCTTATTGAGCCCTTTTTTAAATTCATGTTATGAACGTTTGAATTTATATTCATTTCGTTCTTTTACATTTGGATATATATATATATATATATATATACATACATACATATACATACATACACACACACAGGCAATTTGGGTTAATATACAGAAGCAACTGGTAACTTACATCATTAGTCAAAATGCTCCCTTGTTATTGTTAAAAGAAAAAAAAACAAAAAGCTCTCCATTTAATGAGGTTGGTGTGATAGATTATGGGCAACAGAGTGAGGTCGATCTTTTGATTACAGATCACCAATGAAGCAAACTCCTTGCCTCCGCTACATTAGGGTGTAAACTTGAGCACATCTTAGCAATCACTGATCATGCCAGGGATGCATTGAAGTTGATTGCAGCAGGCTGGTGGATTGCTTCTGTTGAGTGCTGTCTGCATGAGACTGTTTGGTCAGCACTGCTCCTTTCGAATGACAACATATGATTGGTGATGAGAACCTACAATTGGCAATGCCTAGCATAGTTAGGATGCTATTACAGGGCATTTGGCTATTACAGGGCCAGTGTACTACTTCAGTTTTTCCATACGATTAGGTGCTAGTTAAACCAGAGAGTGCTGTCATCATTGGCAACAATTTGGTACTATAATACAGAGCAGATGAGGAGAAAGGAGAGTCAAAGTTGTGTGTGATGGAGCAAAGGCAGTGAATGTGTCTAAAAGATACAAATTTGTTTCACTCCCACCCAAAAATACTAAGCATTGCAAGTTGAATAGACTACTTTAAAAACTCCTATTTTTTGCCATCAAGAAATTGTGATTTTCTTTTACATGCCTGTAAGTGAACCATATAGCTGTTTGACCTTTACAGCTAATCATATGCTATAGCACAAAGATATTTTTTGCGAGTTTATTCAGGTCAATATGGTGTCATTGACACTATTCTTTATAGATATTAAATGAAGTCCGTGTAAACCAGAAATGAACATTACTTTCATATAAGGAAAAGTTGTCCCTCCTGATGAGTATGTTGCTATATTAGTGTAAGCTTGGTTTCTCTCTTGATCTCAAGATTTCCAGATTTGGTTTTATGAAGTAAAGGCCAATTTATGCTTCTTGTTGCATTCTGTGTTGTCTCTGGATCCCCACACTACTACATAAAATGGTATCAATGAAAAGGACCATTTCATTTTGTTATTCATTTAATTAGGAGAGAACGGTGGCAGCTTGGATTCTAAGAGGCGGTAGGAGGAATGATGTCACAGGGATGCATGTCACACGTTGCCACAGTCTACCTCTGCAGGTAGTCTTAGCAGGTCACTAACCTGGGTGCAGGAGGAGTATGATGCTTCAGAATTCTTGTGACCTTCTTTTGAATTTGCACTGTTTTGGACTTATATCCAAAACCCAGACAAAGGTGTTATATTAAGCGTCTGGTGGCAGAACAAAGAAGAAACGACGGCGGTTTCAGAAATAAACAATTGTATTAACGTAAAAATACAACAAATGGTAAATTGGTGTAACTGTCTCTCGTTGAAAGGAAGAGATAAGTAGAATTGTAAAAGTCGTCCACAGTGGTGGAAATTTGTGTAACATGAATCAGAAGATCTGGTTTTAGGAAGATTACAACAAAGGCAATCCATCACTGTCAGAATGTCACACCCATGAGGCACTCTGGCCAATCACTGATTATTCTGGCCTTGGTCTTTGCATTCTCTAACATTCCATATATTGCTGCTATTTTCACAAACTCCATAATGTCCCTCTGAATTATTTTACACCCTACAACCCCTTTTCCCACAGGCAACATGTCACAAGCCTATCACTATTTCCATGGCAAATATTCAGATGTGCTACATTCCAGAGTTCCACTAGAGTTAGGACCCACCCTGCCACATACACAGGGTCAAATTATCCTCATTCCCTTCATTTCCCACTGGTAAGAAGTTCCACTTAGACATCTTCCTGAGAACTAATGCTTTGGATTGAGATTGCTTCTCCAATCACTACAATGCTGTTATATTTAGTTATGAGGTATTGGTATTTATTTACTTGTCTAGTAATAAACTTTACGTCTGTATCCTCCAGTGTTGTAGTATCAGTTTTGGTTACTGTTGTTGTCATTTGGTGGTTGGAATTAGAGATTCCAAAATCATTCTTTGAGAATTGAAAATGATTTTGTTATACCCCACGAGGAACCATCTTTTCAAAGGTCCCTGTTTAAAGTGTGTAGCAAAGCCATATAGAGTAAAAACTTTATAAACTGACAGAATATAAGGTTAAAGTCATGAAAGTGTACTTATTCATTTAGTGTATTTTTGCCACATTATGATATAAAAGTGATGAGGGTTTAATATTTGATAAACACCTCAGATGGAAAACAACGATACAAGGGTGTATAGCAACAAGTTTTATGAAATACATTTTTTATGATCTTTGTAGCTATATTTTAATACCTGACCTGGAGAAACATTGAAGTTAATGTTGTTCTCTTGTTGAAATCTATGAACACAAGTAAATGAATTTCTCTGTTGCTTGTGTTATTAAAAAATTCTTGATCAAATTTTTGGTTGTCAGTAATATTATCTATGGCAATTCTATTTTGAATGTATATAAATTGTGACATTTATTTTTTTTTTTTTAATCATTTCACCCCAAGCAAGGCAATAAAGCCACAAACATGCAAGGAGTGACTGAATGTGAAAGAATGTGAGAAAAAGAAAAAAACATTATTAAAGAGAGAGAACAACAATAGAACAGGAATTAAGAAGACAAAAGATAATGATCGTCATTGCAGTTGACTGGAAAGTGAGAAGTGCAAGAGAAGAAACTGTTAGCATAGAACTTATGGTTACACACATTTAGCAATTTCAACTGTAAGATGATTAGACCAAGCTCTCAATCTAGTACTGCTCTCAAATTCTAAAGTCCAGGTATCAAAGAGGAAAGCTCATCAGAACAATTACCATGAAAATATTTATAGAAAAGGCGCAGGAAAATTTGGGAAAGTGACTCCAGCTAAGATGCCTGGTCAGGACTGGTAACATTGCAGATTCTTCTTTGGACTTTATCAAGAGTCTCTACATTATAATAATACAAATACTGTAATTATCAAAGTCTGTGAATATATTTGTTAATCGATTTATTTATCAATGAATTTACCAGAGTAATGTTTAAAATAGTTGCCTTTGCTCAAATTCTCTAATGGGAATCCATGACTAAATTAAAAACTTGTGTTTTATATCCACTGCTGCTCTTTGATCTATGGTAGATCATTTTTGTAGATACTTTAGTTGATCATACTAATATTTAATAGTCAATTGATTCATTTCCTGTGGCTTATCAACCCTTGGCAGGTTATTTAAAGCCAGAAAATATTTTTTCAGATAATAATAGTTTTAGTGATACAAGTCTTACTAATTAACCCATAGCTGGAGGGAGGAGGAGGTGGATTCATACCTTTTCCAAGGATATTTGCATGTAAGCAAATGTAATGAACCCAACAGGAATTGGAACTCAGCTTTCTGATTAAAAATTCAGAGCCATTATCCATTACACAACCTGCACATCCAAGCTTACAGCACCTAGTATTCCAAAGCAGTGACTCATCTAGGTAGCGACCAGGCTTGACGTTGCTTAACTTCAGTGACCCTATGGGAACTAGTGTTTCAATGGAAGCCCCTATTAATAGTCAATGTGTACATAATTTAAAAAGTAAAGTACAAAGTTATGGCTCCTTTGTTCGGCCGGATTAATAGTAGACAATTGGCACTATTTCTGGTAGATCTTCTGATATATATAAAACATTGGTAATGATAATTCTACTAATCAGTTCCTTGTATTTGGTGTTGCTGTTATTTGTTTCAATAATCAGTTGATAGCTTATTGTAATGTTATTGACTTCATACATACATGCATTTTTCTTTGGTCAAATATTTGGTATAAAGTTTCACTTGTAGTTTCCCATATTGGTTCCATGGTAATGTCTAATCCTCCATCATGTGTTATGCTGTCGCCTTTTTGCATGGGTTTCATTATTCATCTTGTGTCAGTTAAGATAGCACCACGTATTATTAGATTTCCTGTAATGACGTGTCAGTTAATGATTGTCACAATAAAGATGGTTTATCGTATAAATTTGTAAAGGAACTGTCTTGCCATAATTGTATAAAACCAGTCATATCTCTCCAGTTATGCTATTTTTATGGTTTTATAATCAGCTGAAAGTTGAAGATATCAAAGACATGGACTGGACAATTATATGAATATTCATAAGTTGGTAAAAACATGGCAGAAGCATATGTCTTCAAATTCAGTATGCGAGATAAATTTACCAGATTATCATAACCGGTGTATTGTCTTCTATTAATGAATGCTTTGAAATAAGGTTGACGATTAGGAATTAATATTTCCTCCTAGTTTTTCATCCTCCTTTTATGCTATGATATTATCAATTTTAATTTGAATTTGTCTAACCTTACACACAGTTTCTGTTGTAATCAATGCTTCTCTTTGATTAGCTTCGATCCATCCAATATGCCAATTGGGGACAATGGATTGTTTTGATTTAGCCTTTCTCTAAGCTTGTTCATCAATGCTATATCCTCTCCTTTTCTGACACTGGTCGCATTTTTGATTTAATCATCTAATTCCAAGCAAGACAATAATTCCACTAAAATACAACAAGTTACTGAGAGCGAAAGAAAATGAAAAGACTTTACATTATTCAGACTATTGTCCTCATCTTTGTCGCCATGTTTATCACAACGTTTCGGCCGTTGTACGCTTCGGCCTTCTTCAGGTGGTTGGAATGTCGAACTGAACCCTTTATTTCGCTCACTGGGGTAGACTGTTCTAGTTCCATATGCCATGTCTAATGGATGTCAGTTATCAGTTATCTCCTGTTAATTTTCTCAACCGGGTATTGAACTCACACTCTTTGGGTCCTGTCACTGGATCTAACCAACGCCTTTATCCACTGTGCCATGTGACAGGACCCAAAGAGTGTGAGTTCAAAACCTGTATAAGGCAGTGGAGAACTTTCAGAGGAAAAATTAACAGGAGATAACTGACATCCACTAAACATGGCACATGGAACTAGAACAGTCTACCCCAGTGAGCGAAATAAAGGGTTCAGTTTGACATTCCAACCACCTGAAGAAGGTTGGAGCATACAATGGCCGAAACATTGTGATAAACATGGCGACAAAGATGAGGACAATAGTCCGAATAATGTAAATAATGTACATAATACCTCATCTCAGAAATATAGACAGAAAAGACTTTAGTGAGAAAAAAAATGTCTAGATTTGAACAGGTTAAGATTGTAGTGATTGGGGAAACATCCTCTTGGGAGTCTGTTCCACATGGCAGTGTTTCACAGAAAGAAGCTGTTTGAGTGGAACTTACTTCTCATCAGTGGAATCTTGGAGGGAATGTGGGTGATTTGCTACAATGTAAGTGGCATGGTGGTTCCTAACTATGAAGGTTAGACCTGGCAAAACCAAGGAATATAGTTTGTCCAAACACTTTCCATGGAAGTAATGGCAGAGAAATGAGAGGCTCTCCACATTCCACCTGTGAGAGAGAGAGGTTGGAAAATTCTTCTCCAACAAAGATTCGGAGATGCTTCTAAAATCTATCAAGGTTGGAAAGTGAGGACCAGGCAGCTCCCACCAAATATGCCAACGGTAATCCATTTTTGGCCTGATCTGGCTCTCGAAACATTAGAGGATATCATGAAGAGTCAGGTACTTACTGGCGCTTATGTTGTTGATGTGAATTGAATATATGGTGCGTACACACACACACACACACACACACACACACATATATATATATATATAAAAACAAAAAAAAATAGTTTATTGGTAGATTTTATAAAAACTAACTACACTTCAGAGATTTTGAAAATTTACCATACATTAGCAAAGACACCTCTTTTTACACCACTTTTAACACTTGTGATGTCTTCCAGTAATCATAATGTCATATTGCCAGACCCCTACTTGTAGTGATACTGGCAGGGGCTTGGAAGCATGATGTCAGAATCAGTGAAAGAAATTTGACATCTGAGGTTATCAGAGGTCATTGAGGTTATAATTAGTTTGCAGCCTTTCTGATTTGTATTGCTGCCAAATATCTATATTCCAGGAGATAAATTGGTTTGTGAGTTGGGGGTGTAAAGATGAAAGGATGCATATGCTGAACTCCACAGTGACTGGAAGTCACCAAAGGTCAATTTAGGATTAAAATAGTTTATTTTTTTCCCAACTAAATGAAAGAACTTAAAGGGCTAAAAACTTTGTTTTGTTTTATTTGCAAAATGTTATATTATCCCCCTACTCTGAAAAACATTTTCTAACAAATATTTTAAAATTTTCAGGTTAAACTTGATTTTTTTCAGCTGTTTTATATGTAAAAATGTCCCAAAACTGGAAAAAAAAATATCATTGGCTCCTTTAGTAAGATAGTTTTGCTCCAAAGAAGGATTCAGTTATTTTTATATATATATATATATATATATATATATAAGCTGAAAGTTGTTACAACAGATTCCTGTGGATATTCAGCTGGACAAATCAATTGACACGGTTCAGACAATTCTGAGGCTGTTTAGAACTCAACTGAGTTCTGAGTTCTTCAACCCTCTGGAGCTGCCTGGTGTTCTTTCCAACAGGTTTCAACTAAAAGTTAATGTGACCATCATTTCTCAGAAGACTTGACTCTCTAAAACTGGTCTATCAAGCATTTCTCCAACATCTTCATCAAGGTGTCTATTCTAATTGGGGGTAAGCAAAAAGAAGGACATGTTTATTTCAAGAATCAACAGATTTCTAACTGACTTGCCATTTAAATTTACTCAACTTCAACCAATGAGAGAAAACAATAACATTATGTAGCAAGAAGCCATGTCAAACACAGACTACTTCAGATTATTTTGTCAAATACAGACTACTTCAGATTATTTTGTCAAAAAACAACTACTTTTCATGCATAAATAATCTTTTGTATTTAGTTTATGTTAAAAAATATAATAAAGATTTTTTTTCCAATGTTGTCATATTTTAAGTTCTTTTCGCAGGGAGTGCTGGATATCCTTGCTGGTATTTTAAAGATTTTTAGTTTTTAAATTTTAGGGGATGACACTGATTTTATTGGAATTTAATTTTTAATATTTGTTTACTTTACAGCTGTTACATGTACATTAACCATTTGTCTATATTTATCTGTCTTTCTCTCAATATCTCTCTATAAGTCTATGTTCATCTCTCTCTGTGTATTTGTGTTCTTTATATATATATATGTGTGTGTGTGTGTGTCTTCATTACATTATATATATATATATATATATATATATATATATATATATAGAGAGAGAGAGAGAGAGAGAACATAATCTATTTATCTCAATATCTATCGAGAAGGAAGATCAATGCATGTATAGTTCCCCATGAATTTAGAATTTGATTTTCTCAGTGTATAATGTGTGATCTATGTGATTAATATCCATCAGAGGATTAAGTGCATTGACAAGAAAGAATATTGAGAATATCTGTGTTTTTTGTTATTGGGCTGCATATTTATTGATGTTCATGCCTATTTATCTCAGTCTATTCTGAATACTTATGATATATATATATATATATATATATATATATATATATATATATATATAAAATCAACAAGGTCATGACATAAGGAGCAAAAATGCATTAATTTTATATACCAAATATTTATTTTTCAACATAATCTTTATTCTTGTCAATTGAGCTATGGGACACAGTGGTGAATCATTTGATCGGCCTATGAATACTAACAAGTATTTTAAGGCTTCTATCATGAATGTAATGGCCAGCATGAGTACCACTTAATCAAGATATACACTTCCTACCAAAGCCATCCTTCAGATAAAAGGCAGCTTTAGTGAATAACATTTTTCAATGTTTGTAAGTTGAACAAGGGCACAATTTGAATGGAAAATGTACTTTTCCTTTCTCAATTAAATAGCTTTGTTTTTCTTTATGATATATTCTTTATTACCTAGTGCACCGTATATACTTCCAGATAAAAAGTTCGGAGTCACCCTCTGGATTTCAAAGAATCACCTAAAAATTGAATGTTGTGTGCCTTTTTCGTCCTGAAGAGTTTTAGCATATATTCAATAATGATGACAAAATTAACTGATGACCGCATAAAGTTTCCTCAATAATATTTTTGCTCCTTTTCTCTAATTTACCTTTCTCACTAATGGTAATCTTAGGGCTGGTGGATTTTAAATTTTATGTAACACGCCTCTCTAAGATATTAGACACCATGCACTTATGGCTTAGATAATTTTAGCATCCTATCTTAGTAGGAGTTAATTAAATCAAAGAAGGCATGAAATTTATTAATTATTAAATGCAGAGGGGATCCCCAAAATTTTGACTTACAGTGTGTGTGTGTGGATATATATATATATATATATAGGGAATAGATTATACTTGTTCCAATGAGAGAAAAATGTATATATTAAAAAGAAGAGAGAAACCGCAAACGTTTTTGGTGGTTGTCATGTGGATATTTTTTTTTTTTTACATATATATTATGCTTTTATTCTCTCTCGTTAATTTTGTTGTCATCTCCTATTCTAGTGACTTCAAACTGTGGTTGTTGAAACTTGTGAACAAGAGAAAGCTCTTCTTTGTTTTGTTTTGATCTTAATAATTCTTCCAAGCTTTTATAACTGTTTTACCTTCAACAACCTTAAAAAAATAATCCTATTTTTTTAAATTCTGTATTTGATTGCATTTAACATTCCTATATTAAGAAAATTTAGTGCATTTATGAATAAAAATTTAATGTTATTGAAATATGTAGCCACAGTGTAAGAGGAAAAGACTTGCATTTTGAACAATAGGAAAATATTTTTTTATTAATAATATTGCTGTAATTTATACAAGTAAACAAAAGCAGCTTGGTGATAGCATTAGTCTACCAGATACCTTAACCCAGGAGATATGTTTGAGGCATTTTGTGGGGTGAGAGAAAAATTCAAGTTGCCATCAAATTCAAGAGATCCTTCTAGAGATTTGTATTAAATAAAAGTTGACTGAAACATTTTTTTTTATTTTGCCAAATTTTATTAAAAATTTGTTCAATCTTTCAAATTTTTATTTCAGTTAATGGCTGTGAATGTTTGTACAATTGCTGCAAAACACAATAGTAAGTAATTACTTTATTATTATCAGACAAATTTTAATATATATATATATATATATATATATATATATCATTCATATCATGCACATTTTACAAGAACTCAAATATAGTAACTGCTGGGGGAATTTTGCTTCATCCCAAGAAAGGTGATATAGCCACTAAGACGCAAGGGGTTACTGAGAGTGAAGGAAACTGAGAAAACGGTATTGAGGAGAAAGGACATTAAAAGAACAGGATTCAAGGAGACAGAAGATGACAAGTGATATTTCATTTTAAAGATCATAATTGACCGGAAAGCAAAAAGCTACAAGTGAGTTCCACAGGTGAGAAGTGCAATAGAAATTATTAGAATAAATTTACAGATATATCTACAATTTCAAACAGTAAAATGATGAGACCTAATTGCCAATAGAGTACGACACTTAAATTCATGAAGTTGTGATAACAAAGAAAGCTTATCAGAACAATTGCCATGAAAATATTTTATTTTAAGCTATGTTGTGGTGATTGAGGCTGCCATGAGATGCCAGATTCTTTTTTGGATTTCATCAAGAATTTTCAAAGTAGGCTGACTGGCTTTAAAAAAAATCAACATTTTTGTACCATGTGCAAAGACTAAACCATTTCAGCCAACAAATGGGTCAGATAAATATGAATAGATTGTAATAGTTAAAAGGAAGTACTGAAAAATTCTCTAGCCAACCCACTCCCTTATAACTGACCAAACATAAAATTTGGTATAGAATCATTTCTTGGTGAGGTTAAGAAGCTTTCACTAACACCCTTATAGATAAACAGATAGATAGAAATAGACTCCAGTAGATACATAATGTAAAATTTATTATGTCAGTCAATGTTTTCCCAATAAAATTGGGATTAACCAAAGAATGTTGAAAAAACTTTCAGGATGTACTTACATTTAGTTGAGATTGCGTTTAGGCATGAAATAGACTGTTGTAACTTGGTGTTGACCTCAGTGTCCATTCTTATATTTATATATGCTCTGTCCTAGATATTGAGACACCTTTACACATGAATATAGCATACCTTAAAATTATTTTTTTTTTTAATTTTCTTGAGTGAGCAGACCGGTAGATGAATAAAAGATGGGGTGTCTATTTCAAACACGAGTATCCATGAAAAAAAATGTTTGAAGTAATAAAAGTGTCAGATTAAAAATAAATTCAGTAATTCTTTAGAAATTGCTTTGTTGATGTTTCATATACAAAATCAAGCAGATATAGGGTTTTGAGAAAATCTGAACATGGTATATGCATTCCTTAAAATGGTAAATAGAATGCTGTGATGCTTTATGTGGCCGAGTAGTCTAAAGCATGTAGGCTCAGATAATTTCTCATACAAAGGAAGATGCAGGTTCAAACTCTGCTGAGAGAACATTTTCTTTCTTTATTCATTTAAGTTTTCTTGAGTGCGTAGACATGTAGACCTAATACACACAGTTAAAAAAAAATGAAGCTTCTATTTATCTACTAAAAATAACATATATACACATACACTTTGTAAACAGTGACTGCTACTGCTGATAATGCACAGCTCTTCTATGAATCGAGCACTCTGAGTCACCGGCATGTTTATTCAAAATAAATACATAAAAATTCACCTTCCTCTCTACTGAGAACTGATAGCTTAGGGGAAAAATCTCCGCCTGATGCCAAATCAGTTGGGTTTCGGTCCTGGCTTGATGCAATCGGATGTTAGCCACACTGATGAGTTGTGATACACTAAAACAGTCTGTGGATGACAATATATATATATATATATATATATATATATATACACACTTCAGCTTTGTATATGTAATCTATTTTTATTAGAAATATTAATAGTAACTTATTTGGTGGTTTGAGATTTTATTATGCAACTTGGAAGTCGTCTATCAAGTTGTAAATAAATATAAATAATAGTATAGTTATTAATATTTATTTTGTAATTTCAGATACGTAAAGATTGCCATGGGTCAAAAGAAAGATATAACCTCAAAAGAGAAGCAAGATATTGTTAAGTTATTGAGTGATGCAAACACAACATTGGAAATTGAGAAAAAAAGTTGAAAAGAATTCACAGAACAATCAAAAAAGATTAGAAACAAAAACTGGTTTTGAGAATATCACAAAAAGAGAATTGAGAAGAATGAAATGGGTAATAAACAAGAAAAGTGGATCGACCAGCAAGAAATATTTCAAGATGCTGATGCTTTGAAAGGAGACAGGAAAAAAAATGAAAAATATAAAAAAGAAAAAAAAAAACAAACTTTGGTTAATGATATAGAAACAACTAAATTACTATCATTAATTAAACAGAGCAAAGAGAAACATGTAAAATGGGTGAAGTAGTACATGAAAATTGATTCTCAACAGTAACATTTAGCAATAAATTTAGAGCTACATAGGTTGGACCTGATGGCTGGGCTTGAGTTTGAGTCCTTCATGGAAATAGACAGCCAACACAATGTACAAGACAACAAGACAGGTAACAGTGGAGTAGTGTTTAGGATTAGTATTACAGACAGGAAAATTATGTGCCTTAAAATTGATGATGCAAAGATTAATACAGAGAATTATTCCAAGTTCTTAGAAAAGGCAATTTTTGAGTGGTACAGGACACAACCAAGATTTAAGCTAAAGATTATATTCATGCAAGACAATATTCCTTTACATTCTACAAAAATAACTATTGTTTACTTTGTGAAAAATGTTTTCAAAGACAATAAAATGGACCCCAGCCTCTTTGGATATTAATCTAGTGAAAAATTTATAGATCATCATTAAAAGAGGTGTATATTAAATTGAAAAACAATATTCAAGCAAAAAACAATCTCTGAGAAGCAATAAAAATGATACATGTTAAACTTGAATAAGGAGAAAAGTTAGCAAAATCAGTGGTTAAAAGACTTATGAAGGTTATAGAATATCAAGAAGATCATATTAACATGTAAAATCATAAAATTTATTCAGGTACATGAAATATTGTGTTAATCAATTATGTTTTTACGGCCTTTACCTTTTCGATTTATTTCCAAAATAATATTTATGTTTCACCTTGTTTACAAACTGACAAAAGAAGTTATTATGAATATTTTTTTAATAAGGATAGATATTACAGGCTGAAACTCACATGATACATTACTTATATATGTATATCCTGAAAGTTTTACAAGCATTATGAAAACACTGACTTGCACAAAAAAAATCTGATAGTTATATTTCTGATGTTGGTTATCCAAACTTGCAGGTGGTGGTTGCCGTTCTTGTTCCATAACTGTTAATTAAACAGCATGGATCAGAAATAAAGAATAAGCTCGCAGCAAGATTTGAACTCATCTCTCTTATATTTACAAACTTGTCTTATCAGGATAATACTTGAAATGCATATTTCTTAATAGTAATACCCATAATAGTTTTAATGAAATTTCTTAGCTAAAAGCATTGTCATTATTCATTTTTAACTAATCTTTCTTCCTTTCTTTCGTTGCTTTTTATAAAACTCATTCTTACATTTATTCTATGATTGTTAAATAAGCAGCATGGATGGAAATAATCAGCTTTTACACATTTCTTTGATAACCTGTCATACTGTGACTGTGCTTTACCAATTAGGGTATGAAAGCTTAGCCAGCAGGCATCATCCAGACTGGTCAGAAAATTTGTTTCGTCTTTTTTTCTGCCAATTTTTGGATATCAGCTGTTGATGTTTCCTAAGCAACTGAAGATCAAAAATATATGTTTTTCTCACTGCACAAAGCTAAATTGCATTTTATTCATAATATTTACTCATGTCAGTTTTTATATATATATATATATATATGTATGTGTGTGTGTGTGTTTAAGGCAAATAGTATATTAGTAAGTAGTACATATAAAGTAAAATTCAGATGATGATGAGAAATAAATAAGTATAAAATTAATTATTTACATTCAGACTAATGTCCTCATCTTTGTTGTTGTTATCACAAAATCTTATCGATTATGCTCTCTGGCTTTCCTCAAGTATTTGCCAATCCAGGTAACCTTCAGGGAGATTGTGCTCACTCTGTTTCCATGTCTTGTCTTCTTGTTTTTAGTACTGCTCCCAAAGATTAAATAAAGGGCTCAGTTTGAAATTCCCTGATGGTTTCCAAATTAATAAACATCTGAAGAAAGCCAGCTGGCAAAACATGAAGACAATTGTCCAAATGGAAATAATGATAACTACTTCTCCCAAAACTCAGGTAGAAATGTAAAATACTTACTTTATTTCTGACATCTTTAGACATGTCACACTTGCTCTTGCATTTGTGCGTTGGTTTTTTCTCCTATTTTAGAAGCCAGCAGAATTTCTTCTTCATGTCTGGGTTGAATTGGTTTTGAGACCTCAATTCCATTGCATATATACCCTCCTGGAACCATGATCATTTCTTATGATACTCTGTTAGAAACAAAAAAATTGTTGAGAATGCAATAAGTGCATTTTACATTCCATTCTTTCATTCACTATCAGCAAATTCTTTATCAAATCAACAAATTTTTTAGCTCAATGAGACCAAAGAAAGTTCTGTACAACTAGCATAAATGAATCCCATGCTGCCAGTTCAAGTGGATACTAATATACATTTCTTCTATATGCCACATCCCTTCAGGACACTGGCATTCATAGCTCTCCACAATTTCCTGTCCTTTGTAGCTCTTAATAACTTTTATCTTTATGCTATCTATCAAACCCTGTTTTGCTATCCATTTACACAAGCTTGTTAGGTAGGTTATGTACTGCTTCCCTTAATATGTCCTGTGAGCATCAAATTTTCTAAGACCTCTTTCCTCATTATGTGCCCTGGAAATTTCAGTTGTCTCTTTTTGATTCCTAGTAGAAGTCCTTTCTGCTCCCATTTTCACTAAAACTATGTCATTGTTCACATGTTTAGTTCATGGCATTCTCAGCATCCTTCTGTAGAGGCACATTTCTGTCGTTTCAAGCCCATTCCCCGTCTGTGAGGAGTTTATTCAACATTCACTGTCACATAGTGACATTACTTAACAGTTCAGTACTCTTTTTTGTTTCTAATTAAATTTTCCTTTTTCTGAATAATTTGCTTAGTTTTTGGAAGGCACCTTTTGCTTTCCTAATGTGCCTTTGGATTTTGATGCAACACTTTCCATCCTCTGTTAAAACACTTCCAAGTTATTTAAATTGATGTACCTGCTTGATTTTGGTATCTCCAATTTGTAATTTGCATGTTGGGCTGACATATTTACCTTGAATATAAATATTCTCTACACATATCTCAAAAACCTGATGGTCGAGGTCCCAATACAGATTTACAGTGAGGGTACTTAATTTAGTCTAGTATAACATTTCTTTGGATAGCAGACAAAATGTAATTAATAAAAGACAAGCCCTCCCCAATCATAAATTCTTTACACGGATTATCACCAATGTTCTTCCCTCCCCCCTCATCATCATTTTCTTCAATATATATATATATATATATATATATATATATAAATATATGGATAATTTTCCTGGTTCAAACTGAAATAGGCATTTAGGAAATAAAGAATAATTTTGTACATATATTTTTGCAGCCAGATGCTCTTCCTCGTGTCAGTCCATTAAGTCTGCAAGAAATACAAACACCCAACTCTGACAATATTTGGAAATAAGGAATATGTTTGCTTCCTGGAATTCAATTAACTTTTTTTTAACCATCTCATATTAAAGAATATTTTTCTTTAGTTTTATTAGTCTGTGTTAAGTCTGTCAGATTCCTTATTAAGAATCACAGACAAAGATACCTTTGTCAGAAAGCTTGTCTGAATTTGGGGCATATTACCTCATGTAACATTAGTCAATAGTTTTATTTGTCCTGGTTTATCAAAAACATGTTGGTACATTTTTTCAACTTGATTCATTTCCTGATTCAGGAAAAATACTAAATCTTAAAAAAAAAAATTACAAACATTTTTCTGACATACTGCTGCTTATTCTCCTCAAAGATTTCCTCAAAGATTAATGTTTAAATTTAAAAAAATAAGAGTACCATATTTGATGACATACTTAAAAAAAAAGAAAAAACATTTTTCACAAGGAATGTCACTTAAAAAATCTGCCAGTTATTTATAAACAGTGCGTGTAAACATTATATAATATCAGCTCCTATATCATATTGAATGCTGGATAATCTCTTCATAGATGAAGAAGAGAAAGCAACAGAAATGTGGTTCTACAGAAGGATGCTGAGAATACCAAAGACTGAATATGTGAGCAACAATAAAGTTTTAGAGAAAAGAGAAACAAAAAGGTCACATGCATAACATCAGAAAGGGATAATTGAAATTTCAAGGGCACGTAATGAGGAAAGAGGGCTTGGAAAATTTGACACTCATAGAACAGATTGATGGCATGAGGGACAGAGGAAAACAGTAGATAGCTTACCTTATGAGCATGTGTAAATGGATGGCAGAACAGGGTTTAGGAGAGATGACAAAAAGGTAAAGATTTCAAGACCTACAAAGGACAGGAAGTTGTGGAGAATCATGATAGAAGAAGGGTGTAAATATTAGCCTTGCAAATACTTCAACTCTAATGTTTACCCAGACACTATAGACAACCAGTATTCGTACATAACCCTACTCCCAACATAATACTGTAATGTTAAATGTAAACAAGTGTCCCATATTCAATCAAATATTGTAATTAATAATCAAAATTTCATGGAAGATGACATGATAAATATGATGATTCTAACTTCTGTCTGAATTTCTGAGATAGTGAGATACCATTATTTACATGCTGACTATTGTCCTTATCTTTGTTGTTGCTGTTGTTATGTTTCAACTATTGTGCCCTCCTGATGAAGGCAAGAGGGCACAATGGCCAAAACTTTGCCATGAAAACAACAAAAATGAGGACAATAGTCCACATGTAAATAATGATGATTCTCTTGTAATTTTTTCAAATAGAAAGATATGAAGCTGGCACAAAGACTTTGTACATACATTAAATGTAAATAATTCCAGAGAGAGAGAGAAAAAAAAAGAGATGGCTGCTCATATATTTAAGAACGTTACATTCTCACAAATACAAGATTTTGCTGGTAGCATGCAAATTTCAAACTGTTGAAACTTTAAAAAAAAAATTGTATTACTCATGGTGAAAGGTGCAATCATTTTAGATCATATGATCGTCACATAGTTGAATGTGAGTTTTCTGTGGTGGATGAACAGTAAAAGCACGAGATCAAGAAGAAAAGAAAAGAAAAGAGATTTATTGTTGCCAAAGCAAACATCAAAGAACCGAGAAGAAAGACTGTGAAATTGATTCTCTCACGTGAACACAAACTACAATGTTATAATTCAATTTCTGATTTTGGTTTTTACTGATCATTGATTGATTGATTGATTGATTGATTCAACTTTTTACTGCTTTTTGAATGTAAATCACAAGGAGACACGGAGAGTAATGAAAATATTGAAGTTTTATAAAAACAAAATATATAAGCGATATAAAGCAATCAAATATAAAACAATTTGAAATCTCTATAAAAAAACCTAAAATTTAGGCTCAAAGCCTTTGGAACAAGCCTTTTGAAAGCCTTTTATATGATTCAATAAACTTGTTCTTATAAACTGGTTTCATCTTTACAAAGTCACTTAATATTTAGTGAGACATGATTCAAAACTCAACCCAATCATCCAGTGCTTAAAAAAACAAAAAATAGTAACAATGCATTGTATACTGTATAACCTCATCACAAAACAGATTACAACAGACATTTGTTAGACATATTGTTTTCTGAGATTAAATACAGGGTGACCCCAAAAAACAGGAACTTTTTAACAATCCAATAAAACCAAGAGTGATGGAAGAAAAATATTTAATTCATAGTAATTGAAACCTTAAAACATGCCATTTAAGAATGATGGAATTTTCATTTTTAAAAAATCACGTCCTGTAGATGGCGTCCTCCTGTACGAATGCATTCTTGAAATCTGCTGTTGAGATTCCTCATTGACTGCTGCAACATCTCAGCTGGGATACTGTGAATTTCATTCTCGTTACTAAAATGGCAAAATGTTTACTTGCTCAAGGTCACTGTCTCGCAGTGTTGCCACTTGCTCATGTCTGGCAATACGTGCTTCAAAAATTCCCGTTTTTTGGGGTCACCCTGTATTTTCATTATGTTTTGTGTCGTTATCAATGAGAAAACAGATGAAATTGAAAGCTACCATCAAGATGATGAAAGTATAAAAATACAGTTATAAATTTTAACACAATTCCCAGTGCTTAGAAAAAAATAATTTTAGCAAATAAACATTATTCACGGGAAATATTTTTTTAGACTGTCAACAGAAGCTTGAAACTACAGAACCTGATATATGCTATGTTTATTCATATAGGTTGTAGAAAGGTTTGTGTATTTAGGCAGGATTGTAATTATGAAAGATACCCTGGATGATGAATGCCCCCTCCAAATCAAGAAGACCCATAATATTTTCAGAAAGTTTACAATACTTGTGTTTTATCTTCATTCACTAACAGTGTGTTCACCAGAATTCTAATTATGAATCACCACTTTTCAAAATATCTATTTTTTTTTTTACTGTATTTGAAAAGTAAAAACTGTAAAACAAATTGTAAAAGATTACAAAAAAGGCTACTCAATGAATAAGATGTGTTAGATCATAATTAATAAAAACAAAAAATAGATAAAAGTGTATATAACACCATAATACTGCTGGGCACAAAATATAGGACAGAATGTCTTAAATTTGCATTGTTTATTGAAAATCACACTAAAACTACAGCACTATATAACAATACATCATAATATGGCTAAATTGTTCAGTATAATTTCCCTTTGGAGTAAATGAAGGTCTTATTTGATGGCACAATGATTTAGCAATAATGTGCTTGTGCCATACATCTTGACCACATACAATTTGTAAAGATTCAGTAAATTATAAATTTTATAAGGCTGTGCTAGAAGGCTTTCACTAAACTGAAACATTTAAAGTGGTTTTCTCAAAAAAATAGTAACAACTTGGAAAAAAAAAATTTATGTCAATATTTATCATGTCAAAGCCCAACCTTCAAATTGAGTACAATGGCACAGTTCCTAAATCGACCTGCCCTTATGCACATGAGTGATGTTGATATCCTCAAATGCAGTCAATCTACCAGTATAAAGTCTTTGGTACTTTAGTCCTGGTTGTGATGGAGTGGTCATGTAGCCAGGATGAAGGACAATAGGACCCCTAAGCATGTTCTATACAATAAATTGGCTGAAGGAAAAAGACCAGTGCACAAGTAGAAATTCAGAGATAAAGATTGCAACAAGAACACACTGATGGCATCCAACATCATGCAAAATGACCTCACTCTAGATCATTCAAGTAGGATGAAAGCAGTGCACACTGATAAGAGAGGCTGAGCAGAATCATGTTGAACATGAAAAGCTCAAGAGAGAGATTTGTAAGAGTCTTGATGTTAATTTCCCTGAAAATGTTGGTATTCAATTTTATTTAACATGTAATGAATGTGGTTGTGTCTACACTTCAAAATCATCAATGATGTCATGCAGAGAGAAATTATTCCTTATATAGTATACAGCATTCATATAACAACTACTGCAAAAGACACCCAATGTTGCCACAACTGCCTGAAAGAATGTAAGACCCTAGCAGGACTAAAAAGCCACATTAATGTTGCCCATATTTGTGGATGAATCAAGCAATGATATTGCTCTGAATTCAGTTGCATTTGTAAATTAGCCACAATAACTAAAATAGAACAATAATAACAATATAATTTAATAAAAGTTATTTAATGGGCAAAAGATTAATTCATGCCAGACATTTTAGCAAACTCAAAAATACAAATTTTTCCCCTTTTTTATTTAAAGGAAATAGTTTAAGTTTTCTCTCCAGTTCATAAAAATTACTAGCCTCACTATTCTTACTCTCTGGAACAATTTCTAAGTCAAACATATGAATTGTTTTGTTTTTTTTTAGGTGGGTAGGGGTCAACTACACATAACTGAAACTGGATAAGCTGGTGATTGGTTGATTTTATGACATGTCAACCTTTGTTGGGTTGTTTAATATCAATTTCTTTATAGGAGGCACCCAGTGGGGACTGAACTGATTACTCAATAGTAACTTATATTTTAGCCATGACACAACATGGATTGTTGGTTGATTTTATGACATCTCTTGCTGGATCATTTAATGTCAATTTTTTTTATATAAGGTACCCAGTAAGGATTGAAGTCTTTATTCAATAGTAATAACCAACCAAACCAGCTTTACTAATCCTTACATAACACCAAGGTACTCATGAGCTGGTCACAAACAATTGTAATATATACTTGTGAAAATACACTGTCCAAAAGATGTTAAAAGCATAAAAATGCCTAGTTCAGAAAGATATGGAATAACTCATTTGGCCTATCCAAATATGGCACTAGGCTATATTTATAGAACACTCAGTGCGGAATAAACAGGTTGCTCATAACTGAGTAGTACAACTCAGTTGGTAAATTTTTTTTTGTTCACAGATGGAAAACTAAATCTGAAATGTGGATTAAATCATTACCTAGTAGATAAAAGTGTTGGTTCATGAATTTAGTGACATTAATTGTAAGTTCAATCTCTGAGCTGAGTAGTACAGTACTCAGTGGAACCATGACAAGCAAATAACTAAGCAGTACTAAATAAGACTAAGGTGAGATATTCATTGGTCAATGGAACAAGAATAATCTACTCCTGTTGATTAAATAAATGATTCAATTCAAAATTCCCTGACAGTTACCTGGATTGACAACCACATAAATGTCAGATGGCATAACGGACAAAATATTGTAGTAATAACAACAAAGATGAGGAAAATAGTTTTGAGTGTAAATAATGATAACTTTTCATGACAGAAATTTGAGGAAATATATTGTCAAAAAGATATGAAAAAACTCATTTGGTCTATCCAAATAAAGCATAGGGTTATATTTATATAACACAGTGAAAAGCAAACTGAGTATTTGAGGGACAACTATTTCAGGCTGACCCAAGTGAGTAAGCCAACACACTAGTAACATTCTCCACTTTTGTTTTTTTGGGCAGATAGAAAACTAAACTTAAAGTGTGGAATATTGCATGAATTGGGTGGATGCACCAAGTCATTTATGAGAAATCTGATTATGGACTCCACCCAGACTTGAAATGCACATAAATTTACATGCAATTTGCTCTTCAACCATCACAAGAATAAGATACATAGTGGAATGCACACTGTCATTTCAAACACGACTGGAATTTTATTTATCAGCCTGATAAGATCTGAGGGTCACTCCTGAACCGCCCAGAAAATGAAGTGATCCCATTGAAAAAAGACAAACAAACAGAATTATTATTATTATTATTATCCCACACACTTTCTGTTAAGACAAGCATAAAGCTCTAAACTGTGTTATGATTTCCACTCACCACCTAGACTTTTCTTATCAATGACATGAAATAGAAAAAGAGGAAAAAGGCAGTGCTATTCAAGTCTCAATCACAAGTATCCATCTCCAAAGAGTCACTCATGTTATACAATCCTATAAATATGCATAAAATATGAAATATATAAAATATGTATCTACTAAGCTTGGTTTAGATTGGTATACTACCTAAAATATAGTGCATGCAGTGAGTATCAAAATTATTACAGTAATAATAGACTGCTTCCTGACCATTGCTCCACAGTGAGGCACTTGAGGTATTTAATAAGTTTAGCTTGTGAAGACCAAGATTACAGTAATAATAGACTATTTACACAATTTACATTATTCAAACTGCTATCCTTATTTTTATAGCCATATTCACATTTCAGCTGTTGTACACTCTGAACTTGGGCCAATGGATAAAAGCATTGTTTGACTATTTACATTGCTCCGTCTATCATCTTTGTTGCCATATTTATCACAATGTTTCGGCCGTTATACACACACTCTTTGGGTCCTGTCACTGGATCTAACTAACGCCTTTAGTTAGATCCAGTGACAGGACCCAAAGAGTGTGAGTTCAATACCTGGCCACAGCAGCGTGAACAAACACTTGGAGAGTTGAGTTACTGAAGGAAAATAACTGAAAATGAGATATCCAGAAAAAGTATGGAACGAGAATAATCGATATCTGTGTTTGTAAATAAAGTGTTCGGTTTGAAATTCCAATATATATCACCTGAAGAAGGTTGGAGCCTACAACGGTTGAAACATTGTGAATATGGTAATAAAGATGAGGACAAGAGTTTGAACAATATAAATAGTGTAAATAGTTACAATACCTCAGTTTCTAAAGGGAAGTAACTGATACTGAGATATCCAAAAACGGTATGGCATGTAGAATTAAAACAATCTACCCCCATGAATTAAATAAAGGTTTTGGTTTGAAATTCCAGCATATATCACCTGAAGAAACTTGGAGAATACAACAGCCTAAACATTGTGAATATGCAATAAAAATGAGGACAATAGTCTAAATGGTGTAAATAGTTACAATACCTCATCTTAGAAATAGAGACAGATAATAATGGACTACTTCCTAACCCCATTGCTCCACAATTGAGGCACCTTAGGTATTGAATAAGTATGGCTTGGTTAGGTATAAGGCCCTAAATGTAGCACACCTAGTGAGAACCCAGATTATTACAATGTGATATAAACTATTAATATTCATTTTCTATGTATCCGCTCTCAAGCTTAAAGTGTATTGCATCATGAAAACACTATTATACAAGAAAAATCTATAATAAAAATTGAAAGCTGTCCTTGCTTGAGGTTTGGAAGGATTTTAATCATCCCGATGATAAAGTTTAATTTAGAAATTAACCACAATAAGAGGTTAATGATAATAACTAATAATAAAATAAAACAAACATTATCAGTTATTCAAAATACAGAAAGTTCATTATTACTGAGTATTTAAAGCCTCAGTCAAAGATTATTGTCATTTTTTAAGTCAAGAGCTTTCAACCTTTTCACTTAAAATGAAGCACTTTACAGCTTCTCTTTGGCAGATCCAAATTGCCAGCATCCTGACTCTTTGCATTTTGGGACCATTATTAAATACAGGAAACCCCAATTAATACGGTCAATATGTCCTCAAAAAGTACTACGCTAATCGAAAACATGTCAACTAGAATTAAAAACTTAGAGGAAATAATAAAATTAATTCTGAATTTCAATTAAAAAAAAATTTCTTTAAAAATAATTTTTAAGACAATTTTTAAATACAAAACATAATAATGATTCAAAATTATAAATTAATTGAAAGGAAAAAAGCATTTTATTTTTTAAATGAATAAATTATGCAGTTATTTACAGTTTGGCAAATTTTCGAACAAGATCTTTGGCAGGATATATTTTTAGATGATTCTTTTTCTATTTGCACTAATTGGACTGTTGCCCTCATCTTTATTACCATATTCATAACATTTCAGCTGTTGTATTCTCTGGCCTTCTTCCAATGATATTAGTTAGAATTTATAATTAATGTATCCTTGGCCCAGCTGATAAAAGTGTTGGTTGAGTAATGCAAAAGTGACTTGACCCAAAGAGTTGTGAGTTCAATACCTGGCCACAGCAGAGTGAGCAAAAACTTGATGAGTTGAGCGACTGAAGGGGATTTAACTGAAACTTAGGTATCCAAAGGCATGGCAGGTGGAATTAGAACACCAAATAAAGGGTTTGGTTTGAAATTCCAACATATATCACCTGAAGAAGGCTGGAGCGTACAATATGCGAATATGCATGAATATGGCAATAAAGATGAAGACAAAAGTCTGAATAGAGTAAATAGTTATGATACCTCATCTCAGAAAATATAGACAAAGATTCTTCTCTTGTTTTCAATGACCGCAAGCCATGAATCGTGAAGGTTTTCAATTGTATCCTATTATAAATTTTACAAAATCCTGTAAGAGAAATTGGGTTCTCTCCAGTTGATATTTCAATTGATTGTCTGAATATTTTAAGGTAGTAAAGCTTTCAACATAACAATCACAAGGTCATCTATTGGCTGTAAGATTTATGCTGTATTTGAGTCAAAGAAAATCACTTACATTTTTACTCAATGAGACAAGAATTTATCCTTAAAATTGTAATCATTATTGATTTTTTTGCAATTGTGTTTTGAATTTGCCTTTAATTCTCCCATTAATCACATTCTGGGTGCATTAGTATTCTGTCAGGTACAGCAACATTCTATAATTCTTGTGTTCTTCCCTTAGCACAAACATTACACCATGCCAATACTTCATAAATAATAGAGTACTTCTTTTTGATTATGTGGAAAGATGGAAATGGCATATCAGGAATGCTGCTTGGTTTCAATGAGAAAATGGAAAAGATAGAAGAGGTGATAGCACTCTCGTGTTTAACATCTGTTTCAGTGAAAATGAAAAAAATTGTCAGTTTCAAATTTTTTTTTCATTTGTACCCCCTTACTTCTTAAAATAATCACCAGCATTCATATTTATAATTGTTATTGCAATACTATGTCAAAGTTGTTAAACTCAAATATTTAACGATGTGATAGAAGAATTCTTACAGCTATTTTATTGTCGTAGAACTCACCATGAGCTTATTCAATCATTAACTTAAGAATAAAGAGTCATCAGAAAATTCAAACACAAAAACCATGAAATTTTCACAAGTATTTCTAGTAGACAAGAAAATTTCAATGATTTCCCAATATGAATATTAATCTTTATTGTTTGATAATAAATGTTTCAATTGTTTTGTCATTTATTGTCTAAGAACAACTTGTTGCTTTTCATTTTTTTCTTGTAAACAAGAACCTTATTTCTTTTATGTGCTGTGTCCCTTCAGGACATGAACGATCATGGCTCTCCACAACTTCCTATCCTTCATAGCCCTTCTTGTTGCTTTTCATCTTTTGTCAACAATCACCCTATAACTTTACAAACTGAAAAGTGCTATGACAATATTAGCCGATTCCTTATAAGGGAACATTTGGCATTCATCGACTGAGCAGTCAGTGCTACTTTCAATGAAATCTATAAAATCTTTCTATTAAAACAATTTTCCAGGAAAATAGGTTATTGCTATTTCCAGTATTGTTGGGAGTTTCCTCCTTAACCTTTTGTTTGAAGTTGTGTGGAACATCAACATCTTGATTATGTTATTCTGTTCTTTTCAAGTTACAAGTGCTATCCATTTTAATTGTTTTTGCTGTTGAAAGTCCCCAAATGATGTGATTTCTGTTATTTGGTACAGTCTTTTGTTTGCAATCCTGTAGTACCAGGCCACACAGTCCTCAGTAAAAACTACAGGCTTCATTTGTTCAAAGCCATTTTTAACCATTGATCTGAGAAAGCAGATGTATACAACTGACAGTTTGGATATTTCTGAATGGGTTTGGCTCCATGGATGACATCTATATGAATGTCTTGATCTGACAAAGGCTATTTAAGAACATTATAAAAACAACAAAAATGAAGATACTAGTCTGAATAATATGTGGAATATATATTTCTCATATGTTTAAATGTGTTTATGTCTACATATATACATGCTTTGTTTTATATATATATATATATATGTGTGTGTGTGTGTGTGTATGCTTTGTTATAGAAAAGCAAGCTAATTTCACAAACAATTATTATGATGAATTTGAATTTGTGTATTCATCACTTGTGGCATTGTGTTTCTCATTTCCTTAAAAACTGCTTATAAATAACCAATATAGACTACAGATATTGCTTTTGTGTTTCTTCTTTCATATATCTCCTCAGGATATAAATAGTCATGGCTCTCTACAACTTCCAGTCTGTTGTTGTTCTGAACAGCATTTTCTCTTTTAAATGGCCCTTTTTCTCTTTTTAATACATACTGCTCCATCCATTTGTCAAGCAAGTTACTTGGTGCTTTCCTCTGCTTCTCTTGACTTTGATATATCCTGTGAGTATTAACTTCTCCAAGCCTTCTTTCATCGGTACATATTTTTAAATTTCAGCACTCTTTCTGATTATTGTCAACAGTTTCTTTGTACTTCCTATTCTTCTTAGAATTTTGATTTTTGAATGTACTTTAATATTCTCAACACCTCAAGTTCTATTTGTGGAAAAACTGTCAAGATATTCACCTCCATATGAGTGGATGGGGTGGGGGGAGATCTCACATTGTCAATCCAGAACTTCAGTAGACTATTAATCTAGTGTTGTGCCAAGCAACAAAATGGATTTGTTTTCCTACAAGATATGGCTAGCATCTCCTCTCCTATCATCAATTTTAAAACACAGACTTTCATTGTTCATAAAAGAATTAACCCATATTCCTGGCCAAAGAGGTCAAAGTTTATGGCATGTCTCAAGTACTTTATATTGAGAGTTGCATAATGCCATGCGTAAGATATAATTGAGGATTATAACCACCAGAAATATACATACACACACATTATATATATATATATATATATATATATATATATATATATATATATATATATATATATATATATATATATATACACACACACACACTAGACTCGCACGTTGTTTTTCGATGTATGAGGATCAAGCAGCTCAGTTTTTAGAATCAATAGCCAGACTAGCTGCACATATCATTTCATTATAGTGGCGAAGGCTTGTGCAGAACCAATCACATTTTTGGGATGAGCCAAATACAGAGAACTGGTAGACAGTATGCCACAAGAACCCCAAATGATCTTCTGCAGATTTTGAATTCACAGTTGTCCTTCTCGTTGACCGGTTGCCACGCATAGCTATAGAAACCTGTCTTTCCTGCTATTTACCCATAGCTGGGGAGAGAAGAGATGGATTCATACCATTCCCAAGGGAATTAGCATGTAAGTGAATGTAATGAACTCAATTGGAATTCCAACTTGGTTCTTCAATTCCTCAATCTGAGCTAAAATCCATTACACCACTGTGTCTCCATTATTTATTTATATATATATATATATATATATATATAAAACACAAGAGCTGCTGACTTGTTAATGAAGTTTGACTACTTCTAACACATTAACATATTTAAATTTAAAATATCAAATTAATTTACATTAATTTTGATTCATTCATTTTCTACAGTTTATAAATCCTTTGGAGGTTATTTAAAGCCAGAAAATATTTTTAGATTGTAAGAATATTTTTTAAGGGAACTAATGAATTTAGTGATGCAAGTCTTATTAATTAACCCATATCTGGGGGGGGGAGAAGATTTATACTTTTCCCCAAGAGTATTTGCATGTAAGTGAATATAAGGAACCCAACTGGAATTGGAACTCTGCTCTCTGATTAACAATTACAAGCCATTATCCATTACACCACATGCACATCCAAGCTTACTGCACCTGGTATTCCGAAGCAGTCACCCATCTAGGTACCGACCATGTTTGACATTGCTTAACTTCAGTAATCATATGGGAACCGGTGTTTAAACATGATGTGGCCATAAGCCTACACTAATTTTATACGAAATCATATATATGCATCGCAAAAATATATTTCATTAACATTATATACAAAAAAAAAATATTACTTTGTACAAATTTAAATTTCATGCTACAAAATTAAAAGTAAAAATGAATCCTTATAAAGTAAAAAAACTGAATAAAATAAATAAAACCAGTAAAAAACATACAAGTAATCTATAAATTGTGTAATTTACAATGACCCTTAAGCTGTGCAAAGGATTTACACTTTTTTCTATAATTTTTTTCCAATGATGTTCACCCCTTTACAAGGCTCGGGAGCCACTTAATATAGAGGGTTACGTTTGGAGGCCATTTGTGTGTATAGGAGTAGGAGATGATAGTTAACCTTTGTCATGAACAGGTTAAGATTGTCGTGATCAGGGAAACATCTTGTTGGAAGTTGGGTTCCACAGTGTAGTAGTCCGTGGAAAGAAGTTGCTCGAATGGAACTTACTTCTCACCAATCGAATACAGAGGGAATGTGGATGGTTTGCTACTATGTAAATGGCCTACACTGTGAAAAAGGTTTTGTTTTGCTTATTGGATTGTACATTGATATTGTAAGTTTTACATGTCTAGCTAATCTGGACTTATTTTGACATACTTTATTACAAATTAAATAGAATAAATTTAGAGAAATTAGTTGTGTGTAGTCAGTTGGGATGAACAACTATAAAGAACAACTATAATGAAGCAAAAGCAGAAAAAATTTAACTGCCGAAATAATACAAACTGTCCCTTAAACAGTGAATGTTTAACTAATAATATTGTTTATAGAACAAACATACAATCTGATAAAGCAAATATATTTTACATTGATTCAACTGAAACAAACTCAAAAAATAAACTTTATAACTACAAACTAAGTAAGGATAAATACAAAAATAATACATCTTCCTCTCTCTCTCTATTACTGGCAAATAAAAGATGGTGGAATTGTACCAAAAATTACATGGAAAATAATAGATAGAACTAAATCATACAATGGTAAAGGTGAAAGATGTAATCATCACCTTCTAGAAAAATGAATCATTTTAAAAAATATAAATAACACTAATTTACTAAACAAAAGAAATAAATAATTTTTCACATGTAGACATAAAAACAAATACCTCTTGAAAAATGTTGAACCAGATTGATTTAAATTCAAGCCATATATCGTAATTTATATATATATATATATATATATATATATATATATATATATATATGTATGTATGTATATGTATTTGTAGGATGTATAATAGTATCCAAAACAAAAATGATGAGATGACAAAGTGTAAAATTTATGAATAACACTTTTAGTTTCAGTGGACTGATTTAAAATCCAACCATACTTGCTTTTCTCTTCTTTTTTCTTGAACTTTATTTCTTGCCCATTATCTTTCTTCCTTCTTAAATGCTTTTCTACTGTTATCATGTGAAAATGAACAGACAAGCAGCTGATGCCTACATTGTGCAGACTATCTAGTGACAATCAATTTCACAATCTGCAAAATGAGCTTGCTAATGATTATAACAGGAGGAGGTGCCTGTATTCTAAAGATTGAAGAATATATTGGCTAAAATCATGGTGATAAAATCCATCAAAATGGTATGAAGAATGAAAATAACATTGTAAAACCTACGACAACTTAGTGTGTTGTGATCAAACGTGAATAACAAATATGAAAACATTAAAATATAACTAATAAAAAAATGTCAGTTTGTGTATGTTCACAAAATATTTGTTGGAGAAGATTTAACTTGTCAAGGAAGATAACTCTGTATTACAAATAGCATTTTATGTGTGTACATTTTTTTTTAGTTAATTCACCCCACGCGAGGTGATAATGCCACTAAGATATAAGGGATAACTGGACATGAAAGAGAATGAAAAAAACTTTAGAAGGAACCAGAAACCCAATCCTAAACAGCAAACAAAAGCTAAGCCTCTACTCCTGTTCAAAAGACTGAAGAGAAGTGTGAACTGGGCAACAGGTGAACCTATCTACTCCTGTTGAGGAAAAAGTAAACAGTAAATAAAATTTCATAGTTTAGGCAGGCGTTAGAAGCGTAGACTTTAGGCAGGTGTTAGAAGCGTAGAGTTAAGGCAAACCTTAGAAATAACTGGAAACCCAACCCTGAACAGGAATCAAGGGATAACTCCTACTCCTGTTCAAAAGACAGGGAAGGAGTGTGAACTGAACAATAGGCAAACCTATCTATCTGCTACAGATCCACAGATACTATATTAATACTAGGCCTAAGTGCTAATCCATGTGTAAATAACTGTCATTTTTTATGGGTACTATGCTAGTAGTTCTTAATTCCTCATTTTTAAGCTATCCTCAGTGCGTCAGATGTTAAATACATTAGACAGGAGATCTATTCATTTGAGGTGAATATTTGCTTTGCACACATAAAAGCAAATAATTTAAACACTCACATAACATCAAGAAATACAAAAACCACCAGCAAAAACCTTTGCTGAGTTCTGTTACAAGAACAAATAATGAATACAGAATTGCCAAATCTTTGCAATGCCTACTGAATATTTTTGCGTAAAAGAAAAATATTTAAACAGCTAATATAATATGTCCACATTTTCCGTCTGGAATAATTCATTGTAAATTGGTTTCTAATGAAACAAGAGCCTATTTCCTGCAGTTTCCTAACTAAATGACAAATCAGGGACTTCCTTTTAATTATAATAAAAAAAAAACCTGTAATGGTATTACTCAAATTGGAGTCAAGATAAAATATCACTTGTAATGCAGAGTTATCTTCCATGACCAGCTAAATCTTCTCTAACAAATATTTTGTGGAAATACATAAACTGATATTTCTTTCATTATTACATTTTTTTTAATCATTTCACCCCAAGAAAGGCAATAAATTCACTAACACGCAAGGGGTTACTGAGTGTTAGATAATATGATAATAATATACTATTAAGGAGAGAAAAAATAAAAGAATTAGAATTAAGAAGACAGAAAATAACGATTGACATTGCATTTAAATTTTTGAAGAACAAAACTGACAGGGAAAGAAAGAAGCTGAGAGAGAGATCCACAAGCAAGAAGTGCAACAGAAGAAACTCTTAGCACAGAACTTACACTCACATCTATCCAATTCAACTGCAAAATGACAAAACCTTACCACCAATATTTTAATATTTTTCATGTATTTATTCATGTTTTATCACAAAACACTAAGTTGTCATGGTTTACAATGAGTTATTTTAATTCTTTATACATTTTTAATTGATTTTATCACAATGTTTTTAGACTTCAATCTTTAGAATAGAGGCACCTTCTCATGGTGTAATCATTAAGAAGTTTGTCTTGCAGATACTTGTGAAATTATTCCCACTAGATATTCTGCACTTGAGCCAAAACTATGCTATGATTTGCGACTCACATCCTATTAAAAAGCTTTGCAACTCATGCCCATTAAACAGATTTGCGACTCGAATCCCATAAAAAAAAATTGCAACTTGCATCCCATTAAAAAGACTTGTGGTTGTTCCTGTACTTTTTTTCTGCTCACAGATTATATATGATACTATATGACCATTATGTATGAACTAATAGGCTATAAAATATTATATACATAGTGCGATGGATAAATTGTCACCAAAACAATGGATAAATGACAATAATACTGACATCTTATTTTAACAGATAAATTTACCAAAATTACACAAAAATATCTTGAAATACTAGAGAGTAAACCTATTTAATAAAAATCACCATTGACTTCAACTACTGTCTCCAGACGACTTCAGAATCTCCTGCATCTCTTCTGGATGGTCTCCTTGTCTAAGTTGGTGAATGCTGCCATAATCCTTGCCTTCAGTTCATCTTTGATCTTACAAGGAGTTTTGTTGGTCTCTCGCTCAGCTGCAGCCCACACATAATAATCAATGTGGTTGCAGTATGGTGAGTTAGGTGGTCAGATGTAAGGGGTGATGTGGTCGCAGAAATTGTCTGACAGCCATGATTGGGTTCTCCTGGTTGTGTGGCATGGTGCAGAGACCTGTTGTCAAACATAGGGTTTTCCAGCAGTCACCCTCTTGACCCAGGGCAGCACTATTTCCTCACGGCCCCTGTGCTGAGACTGAGAACCTATCACTCTAATCAAAATGATGTTGATTGAATATATCATTCAACTCTTTCTGAATCCTCTGCACTGTCCTCAGATTGACACCCAAAGACTGAAATGTTCGTATTGGAGCTTCCAGCATAAATACCAAACAGTACAGCATGCCATTTCCAACTAAATTATCTGGACACTCATTAGAAGTCTTTATAAAACACACAAGAAAGACTGTATACACTTTAATCTTTATCTTATCATTCTGTCATATTCAAATCCATATTTGATCCCAAACTCACAATTTTATTCAGTATTACTGTCTTTCGTTTTCCAACACCACATAACAACCAGATAATAAATAATACTTATTTTGTTGGTTCCATGTCCTGCTGTTACTCATTTATATGAGTGTATATATATATATATATATATATATATATATATATATATATAAAAAAGGTTAGGAGATTTATAATTATTTCGATGAGTTATAACTCCTATACATGATATACAGTGTAACCCGGATATAAGAGAGTTGTCGGGACCGGAGAAGAAGTCTCTTATATCCGGGTTTGGTCTATTTTGTTTTATTAACACAGACTCTAATTTGGGACCAGATAAAATCTCTCTTATATCCGGGTTACACTGTATTTAATGTTATTAAAATATTTTATGGTCACAGATTTACTAAGAACTAGCAACCCTACCCAGCAGGTCGATCAGAAAAGGCCTTCAATTAGAATGGAGCAAAAACAGCATCATGTTTAGATGTAACAGTGTCTATCTTCAATTACTTTAAAGTACTTTCATTAAAAAAAACATTTTGAATTAATGCAGATATTGATATAACAGAAGTAGTCTGTATTTATTCAATCAAACATGAGGACATGAAAGGGTAAAACAGGCAAAATGAAGACTCACTTCAGACCACAATTATTTTGGAGTTTTTGAAATTCAATTCATCAGTGTGCTACCAGGGACGTAAAAGAGGATGCATTTATAAAGAAATTGTTAAGTTTGATGAAAATTGGTTGAAAGATTAATGAAAAATAAGAAGAAACCAGTGTATATATATAAAAAAAAAAAAATCGCCATTTTTTGCTATTTATGCATGTTTTCACTATATAGGTGGACTCAATTATCAAGTTAAATGACTATTAAACAATCAACTTATTGTTGGCTACATTTGAGTGCCGTTTATATTAGACTGCTTGAAAAATTGTGTTTTTAGTTTAAAATTTGTGTTGAAATCGATTTTTCATTTTTTGCTTAACACAGCGGCGTAGAAATAAAAACGAGGTATTGTTGACCTCAGACTTCCTGTTTTTATATATATGTTTTATATATACAGATTATAATATTAAGCTTAAAAGTAAAAGGTTTTGTTTTAAACCTAATATGAAATTTATTGAAAACAGTTGTTTTTGAAATTCTTCAATTTTCCATCAATTTTTTTTTTTTATAAATTCTTATATTTCAGTTTTTCCTAGAAATTCTCTAAATTTCTTTCTCTTTTCCTCCTTTTTGCATTCCTTCTTTCTTTTCAACTCTTATTTTTCCTTCCTTTTTACTTTCTGAATTCCTTCTTTACACTTTTCCTTCCCAATATTCTATTTCTCTTGCTTTCTCTCAAAAACAACTCATCCACTTCAGTTAAAATCAATCCATAGCTGTTCCCTATTTTAAAACTTTAAAAAATAGAACATTTTTTTTATTTCTTTAATGTTTTTTTTTGTTTTTTTTTTACTGAATTTTGACACCTGAGAAATACTTCACATTATGCAAGAAGACAAAAAGGAAAAAATAATAATAGAAAAAAATGGTCAACCACTTCAGCTCTACCTGAAAATGTCAGAGACTTACTAATTCATTTAAATTAACTTCAGTACTGACTGTAGAATATTCTAGATTAAGTCAAAGTGGTATAACAGGTCAGGTAGAAACACAAGCATGAAACAATAACCAACATTGTTGGATATTTGCATAAAAGTACATTTTTATATATATATATATATATATATATATATATATATATATATATATATATGACATTTTTATGTTTATATGCAACTATGCAGAGTGGATGTTAGTTATAGTTTCTGGGAGAGACCACATAATCTATCATGAGCTGCAGTTTTCAACAATGCCAGTACACTCAAAAACTTAATCATGATGATTTTCTACTTCATGCTAACACATCCATCAACAGCTTCTGAACAGTTCTGTCTACCCAATTTCACTCTCAAGGTTTGGCTCAATGCATGGTTTTATTTTCAGGCACTTCCCACAGGTGCCACACACTGGGATCACCTTCCTACACCTGGGTCTCATGCCCAAATAGCTAACCATCTAACCATTTGGTCACACACCTATAAAATATAATTATATATATTTCTTATTATATCTGTTATATTTAGTGAATATACATGTTTGAGTAGACATCTGTTTTTTTTAAACACTATAATTGTCATCTACTGTCCTGGTTTTTTTTTTTTAGAGTCCTTAATAAAAAAAATTAAAAAAACGCATCCTTTGGTGGAACATGAACATTCATTTTTCATTTTTTTATTATTTCACCCCAAGCAAGGCAGGAATGCCGCAAGTATACAGCGGGGTTACAGAGAGTGAAAGTGAGAGAAAAGACTGGGTATAGTTGGTATTGAGGAAAGGATAAAAAATGAACAGTGTTCAAGACAACAGAAGATAGCAATTGATGTATTTAAATTTTTGAAAATTATGTATGAGAAACCACTTTATAATTTGGCATTTCTCCTAAATAAGGGAGACAGAGGTTCAAACCCTGCTAAATGGCATATTTTCTTTATTAGTAACACTCAAAAAAGCCTAGACCAGTAGGTGACAATTGTATGGTTTAGTCATTAGCACTCTGTAGATGACTATTTTTGCCAAGCAAAATGTTAGTCCTACCAATGCAAGTTGAATTTGAATTTCTTGGTTGCATAGTCATATCCTCCTATGGCAACACCTAAAACAAACTTGACTGAAATTTATAGCCAGGATACTGCAATTTAAAATATACAGAACTAATATATAAAACACTATATTTTGAGGGGATTCCATATACAGTAAAAGGGGAAGTAATATTTGTAAATGATGCAGAGTGCTAAATGTTAAAACACAGATGTGTCTATATGTATCAACAAAGTATTTCATCAGAAATAACATTTTATATATATATATATATATATATATATATATATATATATAAATATATAAATTTTATTTATTCAAAAATTATTACATATACATGTTATAACATCACTACAAACACTTCTGGTGTCTTATCAAATGATGGTGTTGAAAGAAGCATTGAAACAAAATGGCTATTTTTGTAGTGATTTTATAACATGTTTATGTTATCATTTTTGAATAAATAATATTTGCTCTAGTCTGTATTGAGCACTCTTAAGAATAGTATTTTTGGTTAATGGAATTTATTCCATCTCCACCAATCCTATAATTGGATATATATATATATATATATATATATATATATATATATATGTATATATATATTATCAAGTGTGCATCAAAAGAAATATGATAAAGAAAAGTAAAGGGAACAAAAGACCAACTAAGTTTTATAGCAAACAAAGAAAAGGTTTTATTATAATTTTGATGATTATGGTCAGTGGCAAAAAAGAACAAATAAAAGCTTACCAGCAAGAAGTTAGAAAGACTTCAAAATGACCTCAGTTGTGTGTTGCTGGGATTTTGTGATATAGTTAACATGTCAGGTCAGCAAATGGTAGCAAATGAACTGCACTGAACCAGATTTCTACAACAACTGACTTTGCAAGCCAACTCACTCAATTTTGCTGCCAATCAACAAATACCCTGATGAAAGACCTCAACTTTGTATGATAATCTGACTTCATCAAATGACACAGAACTCCAACAAGTTTCATTCATAAAAATAAATTCTCTTAACTAAATATATATATATATAAATACACACATGCACACACACACACACACATATGAAGTCTTTCACCTATCTTGGTAGCAAAGTCAACTACAGTGGAACTTTAGATGATGAAATCATGCATCAGATTGCTAAGGCTACCAGTGCTTTCGGCAAACTTCATCATCGCTTGTGGAATGAGTGGGGTATTCAACTGGATACGAAATTTTGGTTTACAGAGCTGTTGTCCTTGCAATCCTTTTGTATGGCTCAGTGTTGTGGACTCCATACAGGTACCATATACGCCAGCTAGATGTTTTCCATAAAAGCTGTCTGCATGCAATCTGTGGAGTTAATCTTCAAGATAGGACATCTAACATAGACCTGTTTAACAGGTGTAATATTGGAGGAATCAAGATTTTTCTCATACAGTCTCAGTTACGGTGGACTGGTCATGTCTTGAGAATGTCTGATGACAGAATACTCAAGATCCTAATGTACAGCCAGTTAGAACAGGGCTACAGGAATGTAGAATGCCCATGGCTAAGATACAAAGACAAGCTGAAGAGCAACTTGTTAGCTGTCAATATAGTTCATAACACCCTCGAGCACTTAGCCTTGGAGCAGGTAGAATGGAGATCAACGTGTTTTAGTGGACTCAGCTGTTTTCAATCTCCTTATCTGAATCGTCTTCAAGTGAGAGCAAGATCTAAAAGGTCAGCCAATCTAACAGTGATCTCATCCCACAATCCTCACTCTTGCTTTATATGTGGCCTCCTTTGTAAATCACTAGCAGGTCTTAAGTGCCACTTAAGATTATCGCACAAAATTTTATAACTGAATCAATTGTCAGATCCTCGTACATCAAAACTGACAGGAGGGTCCATTATTATATATATAATGTATGTATGTGTATGTACAAGGATTGATTGATACGTAAGGTATCATGCTGAGTGGCATCATTATATTGGAGATAGGAACATATTTGAATACTAGCTTAAAAGCCGCCCTCATCAAGTGGCATTTATGCTAACTCCTGCGGAGGACTCTTGATTAGGCTTTCATCACAATAAGTACGGAGTAGATGCGATAAGCAACAATAAACTACAGAAGAACTCAAAATAGATCACTGCATTTAAGTATTTAAGATTAAGCTTAATATTTAAGCTTACCATTTAAAAGTTTAATGATAATTCTTCTGCCACCACTTAATTTAAAGACAATTTGATGTACGTTGGTCCTTACTTTCCATACAAACAATTATTTTTACTTCATGGCTGAATTTTGCAATTAATTTTGATTATTCCCAAATTTATTTCCAAGTTATAAAAATTGTTATCATACAAAAAAATCCACCCCCCCACTTTTTTTGTTTTTAATTTTCCTTTCTCCTCACTCATGTTTTCTCATTTTCTTTTACTCTCAGTCACCTCTTGCATCTTAGTGGCTTTATCATCTTGCTTGCGATGAAATGATTAAAAAAAAAATAAAGGAATGTGTTGTTTTTGTGCATTTCAGTTTCATCATATGGAGTACAGTATATTATGACTGTGTTTGTAGTTGATGTAATGGGTTGGGTTTATGACTTTTACAAGGGCTTCTATTACTTGTTTTTTTTTTTACATTTGTATAAGAACTGTGTTTTTGACATGTATGTTGCATATCTAAGTTGGTATGCTTTTATGCTGATTTAAATGGTCCTTATGGAGCTATGATCCAAGAGATGTAAGGTTAACTCTTTTGAGAAGGAAGTGGTGATATGTTCATTATAATTATGAATTTATTTTCATCAGAAACACTGTTCCATAGGAGGCGCATGAATTCATAAATAATGTTGGTCTTGTATAGTTTTAATTTCACTGGAGAGTTGTTGTTGCTGATGAAAGATTAGCTGTTGTAAATTTTTTATAATAAATTATTTTTTTTAGTATATTTGACTAGAGATTATGACATAACTAAATAGATCAATAAATATTTAAATAAATAGTTAAAGAACTTGCTGCTTGTGTCTTTTTAGGAAAAAGACTGAAAAATTTATTTTCTTTCAATGTGGTTTTCCTTTGATTCATTTTAGTCAAAATTCCTAAATTTATTTCTGATTCTTGCTAAGTCAGTTTTGTGCACAATCCTAATAAGGAAAATAGTTTTTGTTGTAGTTACTACCATTGAATTAAAATCATGACATTCCTCTCAACACGCCATTAGTTATCTTGAACACACACTCTCTCTCTCTCTCTCTCTCTCTCTATATATATATATATATAGTGTGTGTGTTTATTGTTGTGTTTAGTTTACATCTTTAAGATTAAATAGTAAAATTTAATTGACACATACTGCAAGAATAGAAGTTACTCCATTTTTAGTTAATTAGTAAATACAGTTTTTGAAATAAATTGTGCTTTTACAGAGCTTTCAGGTTCTCCATTTAGACAGAGAGAGAAAAAGAGAGACAGAGTAAGAAACAGTGAGAGAGAGAGATTCATATGGAGAAAGAGAAAAAAAAGAAAAGAAAATTATGAAGGCTATTATGACAGTCATTAAAAATGCGGTGAGAATATAAAGTGAGCACTTCATATTTTATAACTTTGCCTTTCCGAATCAACTACAAACAACATCATCATTAACATATCAAAGTGGAATGTCCTGCCAAATTTGTTAGTACTAAATCAAACTAAATTATAATGTATAGAGGAGAAGGGGAGAGACTATATATATATATATATATATATATGTGTGTGTGTGTGTGTGTGTGTGTATATATATATATATATATATATATATACACACACACACAATTTTAATTAAATTTGAAACTGAAATTATAAATCTATAATTTATGCACAAACATCAGATTAAATGCATTGACAGAGATAGAGATTATTTTGTTTAAAATAAATACTTTTTCATTATGAGACCATTAACTCATTGATTTACATATGCATATATGTTTATGTGTCTACTATGTACAAGTATGAATATATACATTTATACACATGTAAACTTACATTAGCCTAGATATATACACAACTACATGTTAATATGCTAACTATATATATATATATATATATATATATATGCAAACTTCATGAAACAATTTTAAAACTTAATAGAGGAAAAACTTAAAAATATTTCATTCAAATGCTCACATTTCCGTTAGCATTTTGATTATATGTAATTAAAAATGACTGTCAGTTTCAGGTTTCAATGTGCTATTGAAACTGTATATCTAAATCTGATAGCATGAGAAACAAACAGGAAGCATTCATAAATTTAACATATTTAAGCTTTATTAAAGCTTCATCAAAGAATGAAATATGGAGAAAAAAAGGAAGAAAAAAATTCTGGTATTTTTAACTTTTCTGTTGTTTGTATTTCATTGGTTAAGCAGACTTCACCTGTATCTTGTCTTGTCAAGCAGTGTTTGTGTGTAAATTTATGTAAGTGTATCATGATTCTAATTCGTCTATGTGAGATTAGGATGATAATGTATATTCATGTGTGTGTGTGTAACAATATACATCTGAATAATAAAGAAGAGGAAACCCACTCTCAATGATATCAATTATGAAGATGGCCATAATGTGCTGTGTTCAGTAATTAAAACATCCCTATTTCTATATATAAAAACAAACTACGTATCTTGTTAAACAAAAAACATCCCTGATAATGGCTAATAAATTAGTCAAAATCACTTGGATCCATAGATCATTAGGACAGTTTTTACACACAATGTTCAGAAAAGAAATCACTTGTACGAATGCAAAAAAAATAAATATAATAACAAGATTAATCACAGTGCTTTATCAGGCATCTTCAGTTTATATATATATATATATATATATATATATATATATATGGGTAAAGTAATCTTTTAATATATACTTTCAGTATGTCTTTCCAAATAGTGGTTTGCGTGTTGAGTTCATTAAAATACCACAAGCTGTTTAACACGCTATTCAATCTGCCTTATTACACTCTTCCAACTTTATAAGCTGTAGTTTATAAAAACAAATCTTAAAAGAGTTAAAAGGCTTGAACAGACTAATCTTGTATGACATTCAGAAAATAACACATGACAGCTAACAAGAAACTGTATAAAAGTAACATTTTTTTTTTAAATTTCAGTCAAAAGGAAACTTTATTTTCAAACTTGAAATTTGCTCGTATAATAGTGTTATTATATTGGCAATATACTTTTCACATTGTGGATCATATCATCTTTATAGTCATCCATACTTTAGCTGTCCCATGAGCTGACACAATACCCAATTTTGATCTGAGCTGACAGTGAACATATGCTCTAAGTTTTGTCTTCCAAAGCAAACTAACTCTTATATATGTATTCAGTTACTAAGCAAATGGTAAAAAGACAACAGAAAGTGTAAAACAGTCATCTTGGGTATTAGCCATTATCGCTCCCCTCACTGAAACATTTCACAGGTCTGATTATTAACATTTTGGGCAGACATAGAGAACTTCAGAATTAGTCTAGAAAAACAAAACAAAATAACCAACAATATAGACTGAAATAATCACTATGTATGCAAAGTATATCTTTATATTTAACAAATAGAAAACTTTTTGATTGGTAAGTAAAGTCTCTTACTTATAGTAGTTTTTCTAATAGAAGAGATAAAAACATGTTTTTAATTTTATTCACTAATCTATCGAGTCCTGTTCAAATGTGCTTAGTGTCGGTTCACTGTGTGACAGCATTGAGTATAAGTATGAAACTATCAGGAGTACTACAATTGTGTTATGTATAAATCAGCAATCAGTCATAGAATTTGGGCAACTAATCAAAATTGGCAAAAATATGAAAGCAATTAAACATTGGGAGCATTGAAACAAAGTATCTGTAGAATAAGTTTTGGAAATAACTTTTTTTCATCACAAAAATCCAATCTTGCATTACACTCAACAAATGACCCCAGCCATAGGAAGTATGAAATTCCCAATTTTGGTCACACATCCTCTGTGCAGCTCCAATTTGGCATTATTAGAATTTTAGTTGTTCCTGAAATCTAAAGATTAAAGCATTTTTTTTTTTTTTTTTTTATTCAATTATAATGCTGATGTCATTTTGTGCAGTTAAAAGTGAACCAGAAACTTTTTTGATGAACAGTACAAAAAAGTGAACAGAATGTTTTAGAAGATGTGTGGCATTAAATAGAGATTATATTGCAAAATGGACTTTCAGTTTTGAAGAGAAACAAATTTAATCCATTCTTTTAGAAGTTTCTTTATTCTATCTGATCTAAAATATTTTTTTTTTCAAAATTGGAAACCTTTTTTCTCAATCAACCTACATATAATAATATGATTTCTAGGTGTATTATGTAACACAGCAGCTAACTTGAAAAAGAAAAAAAAAAGAACAATTTTCAGCTCAATTTGAAATTTAATAATGACAGGATTCATACACACCCTGATGATAAAGATTATTATCTATTTTTTTTATATGTTTTATACAAAAACTGAAAATAAAATATGAACATTGAAAAAGAATGAAAAGTTTACCAATTGCTGCATAAAATAATAATACCTGTGAAATAACGATACGTTTATTTTACAAGAAAAATATATTTATTACAAAATCAATGTAGAATTATTCTTGGGTATCCTTATTTTATGCAGAAAGTATTAATGTCTTCATTTCTTTTTCTCTTCCATCAAGAACATTTCCAAACTTTATTTTTTTAAAAAAATGAATAAATTGTAAGTATCTGTATTCAAAAATTATTTAATAAAAGGCTCCTGCTAATTAGAGATAAGTAGAAGTACAAGTAAAGATAATTTTAAAATTTTAATGAAGATGGAGTTTGGCTTAAAATAGAGTAGTCACCCCTTATTTATTTATAAATAATTCTAAACTCAATAAATAAAAAGTGAGTTGACATTGAACTTAATGTCTGTCTTCAGTAGCCTTTAAGTGAATCATAAAATTGGTTTATAAATAAAATGGAATGGAATAAAGAAAATACTTCATCTAAGAATTTCATATAAACAATCACTTTTGATTGTTTTGGGAATTTCTAAAATGGAAGGTCTTCATTCTTAGATTTGGACTGCTATCTTCATCTTTGAGAAGTATAATTAACATTCTAACTTTTATTTGGACAACTGAATGCTTTCTTCCTGTTGTTGCTGCTATTGTTTCACTCAGCATTTGCTGAAGAAACAGGATTGTCCTTTTCTTATGGATTATACACCTGGTGAAGGTTGGAGAATGGATCAATCAAAATATTGTATTAACATCAAGAAGACACAAAATTAGTTTGGCTGTCTGGAATGATTTTGTTTTTATTAAAATAATATTTCTTCAACATATTCTTCAACCTTCTTTAAATGCATGTGAAGAATTCATTTAGTACCTCTCTCTCTCTTACCATTCTTTTCTATTTTTTGAAATAGAACATATGAGTGCAACAGAATTTCAAGATTGAATATTGTTAAAAGGACATTAAAGATAGTCAGTTATGTGCCATGCGTGATACACTTAGGCGATCATGTATCTTTCGATACATGACTGACGAGGCAGATTTTTTCCACAGTAGGTTGCCATTTCTTTCTGCGGTAGACCAGTTGCCATCCAAGGCTGTAGAACCCAATCTGTCCTGCTACTGACCCATAATCTGGGGTGGGGTGGGGGTAGAAGAGGATTCATACCTTTCTCAAAGGTATTAGCACAGAAGTGAATGTAATGGATTTGGCTGGAATTTGAACTCAATGCTCAATCCGAGCCTTTTACTCGTTTCCTCTATGCTTTCCTGTTTCTTTGTCACTTTTTCTCTTTTTTACTCTTACCCTCTCAGCAAAATTCCAATACTGAATATTATTAAAGGAACATTAAAAGATAATAGTGGGGAAAATATATTTATTTTTCTCTCTCTTCTTTTGCTACATTTCTTTGTTCTTTCTTCTTTTTACTTTCACTCTTATTTTTCTCTCCTCCTTTTATTCTGTTTTCCTCTCTCTCTTCTTTCTCTACTTTTTTGTTACTTTTTTCTTTCTTTTTTTTTACTTTCACTCTTGTTTTTCTCTCCAATTTCCTTTTTCTTTCACTTTTTCTCTTTTTCACTAACCCTTTCAACAAAATTCAAAGTTTAAGTGTTTTAAACAATAAAGTTAATGTAGTTAGAAAAAATAGATATGAAATAATGAAAATATTTTCTCAGAATTTGAGTTAACTTCAAAGAATACTTCTGTTTTATTTCATATATTCTTTAAATTCATCAAATATGAATCTGCTTGTTCCTTCCTTTGCAAGCACATATGTTTCATGCTCTGCTATTAACTCAGATAAATAATGGACTATTCTTTTTAATTGTGAGGAAAGACAGAAGAAAAAGATATATCAGAGATGCTGTTTGATTTTAGTAAGAGAAAGAAAGAGAAAGCAATAATGTTCTTATGCATTTAAGATCTGCTTCATTGAAATGGAAAACCTTGTCAATTTAAAAAAAAAATTCATTTGTACCCTCTTACTTCTTTAAATAATGACCTGCATTTGTACTTATTGTTATTGCAATATTTTGTCAAAGATGTTAAACAGAAATATTTAACAATGTAATAGGACAATTTCCAGAGATATTTTAAGGTTATGGAATTCCTAAGGTGCTGATTCAGTTATTAGTGTCAGCATTCATCAGAAAATTCAAAGAGGAAAACAGAATGTAAGTGATCATGGTTCTCCACAATTTCCTATTCTTTGTAGTTCTTTGTTTTTGTCTTTTTATTATCTCTCCTACAACCTGTTCTGCTATACTCAAGCTTGCTAGGTAGGACATGCATTGCTTTCTGCTGTCCTCGTTGCCTTCAGTCTGTCCTTTGAGTATCAAATTTTCCAAGACCTCTTACCTCATTATATGCCCAAGATATTTCAACTATCTCTTTCTGATGTTAAGTATAAGTGCCCTTTTTGTTTCCATTTTCTATAACTACTAGTTAATAATAATAATAAAGCTTTAGTTAGGAAATTGAAACAATTTAAACCTTTTTTGCTTATTTCTATTAAATGTAAAAAAAAAAACACAAAACCAAATGAAAGATGATTTGAAAATCAAGAATAATGACAGTGTTTCATCTGAGAAATCTGAACAACATAAGACTGTTACATCTATTCCTAATAACTGTGAATTTATGATAATGAATTTCAATGTTAGACCATGGGGTAAAGACAAAGTTTTTAACCAGCAATCGTAAGCTCAAGTTAGTGTTAAATATGACAACATATTTTAATTTTAAATTTTCACACTAATACCCTTGGAAAAGGCATGAACTTATTTCTTTGCCCTCCAGTTATGGGTTAAATAATTGAACTTTTCAACTAACAGATTTGATTTATTTTTTGCAGTTAATCAACCTTTTGTGAGTTATTTGAAGCCAAAGTATTTCTTAGATCAAATTTTTTTTTTTTTAAAGTGAATATTGTATGAACAGTTTTTTGAGAATAAAAATGATTTTTCCGGATACGTCCTACTATTTAACCCATAGTTGGATTCATACTTTTCCCAAGGGTATTTATGTGTAAGTGAATGACTGAAATTCAAACATGGCCGTCCAAGCCACTATGCATTACATCATGCATATATCGAAAAGAAGGGTAACTTTGAATTTCAAAACCATTGAGGAGACAATAGGAAACCATTCCACTTTCTTTACCAAGAAGTCATGGTAATTCCCAAATAATAAAGAAAGTATGGAGAGCCATGATTAGCTATATCTTGAAGTTCATTGCACTTAGAACAAATACACACAATTTTTTTTTAAATGATCACTTTTACATGGAAGAGCATTGAGATGAGAACTATTTCCCCTGATGACCATATTGCCAGCACTTCCTGAACCTGGTCCTGACTCTAATCATTCAGCTATACAGGCAAGATTCAATGGCCACTTGGTTAAGTCATGTCAAAAGGAAGTAACATGTAAACATAAGTAGCTGCAAGATAAAGTGAACAACTTCCGATAAAACAGTGAGGAAGAAGTCACTTGGGGAAATTTTTGTGGGCAGGAATGAAATAAAGAAAAACAAAAGTTGTCTGTGTAGGTAGTAAATAGTCTCAGATTTCAAAAATCACATTTGACAACATAATCTGATCAAAACATCATAATCACGTTTAATATTTGTATTTCTATCAACCAATTCTACAGGTGGAAGCCCTGTAAGTCCATCTGGTTCTTAATCTGATCAGAATTTAATAAAAACATCCAGATTTTCTACTTGCCTGTGTGTCTATCAACCCTTGTCTTGGTACCAGTTCTATAGTCCAACCTAATTTAATTTGACCAAAATTTGGTGAAAACAGTTTAGACATATTTTTTGTTGGTAAGAAAAAAAAAGAAAAAAACTGACACTAATGACATCTCATATTTCACAAATCATATTTTAAAGAGTTTCAACAGCTTTAATAATTATTTTGAATTTAAAAATAAGAAAATTATAAATACAGGCTAGATTAAATCTTTGCAGATTATCACTTTTTAATTTATTTCCAGAACTATCTAATAATCACCATTTATTCTTCATCTGTCTATATTTCCAAGATGACGTATTGTAACTATTTACACTATCTACATTGTTCCGACTATTGTCCTCATCTTTATTGTCATATTCACAACGTTTTGGCTGTTGTACGCACTGACCTTCACCAGGTGACTTATGTTGGAATTTCAAGCCAAACCTTTTATTTCTTTCATCAGGGTAGATTGTTCTAGTTCCACATGCCATGCCTTTTCAGGATCTCATTTTCAGTTAATTCCCTTTAGTAACTCAACTCTCCAACTTTTTGTTCACCTCTACAGTGAACAGGTATTGAACTCATAACTCTTTGGATCAAGTCTTTTATCCACTGGGCCATGTAATTTGAAATTCCAACATATATCACGTGAAGAAGACTGAAATGTTGTGAATATGACAATAAAAATGAGGAGAACAGTCCAAATAATATAAATAGTTACCACTTATTCTGTTTAATTTAATGTTTCAACTGCAGTTAATTCAGCTAAAAGAAGATCTCAGACTTTTATTGCATATCAAAAGTGAAAAGAGGAAATTTTTAGATTAACAAAGAAACAATTGTATCCTATGTTTAATTTATCAGGTTGATTTTTTAAAACTTACATTATTTCTCTTTATTTTACTTGCATCTGATTAAGATGAATAGCTTAATAAATTCTCTTCAAACAAATAAACTTGTGGGACTACCTCACTTTTCTGTCAAAGAACTTCTGCTAATTACTGTTAAATTGCATTGCCAAAACAATATATAAGAAAAAGGCACAGTCTCATCTTTTTCCTCTGTTAGCCACAGGATGCCTTAGAGCAGCCAGTGGGCAGCATGTAGCCCATTTGACTTTCTGAATAGCACACCTAACTTCACGAGGAAAATAACATATATATATATATATATATTCTTGTAACACCAAAGATGAACAGAAGGCAAGGATTATGGCAGCATTGACCAACTTCACCAAAGAGACCATCCAAAAGAGTTGCAGGAGATTCCAAAGTTGTCTGGAGGCCATGGCTTCCAATGACAATTTTATTGAATTTACTCTTTAGTATTTCAAGATATTTTTTGTAATTTTGATAAACACTTCTGTTAAAATGAGATGTCAGTGTTATTTTCATTTTTGCATAATTTAGATGACAAATTATCTATCACAACCTGTATATATTGCATATTTAGGCAGCAATCCCTCTTTTATACAAGTTTAATTGGAGATGACTGACAAGGCACTAAAATTAGGCTTTTTATTAATTTTTTCTTGCATTTGTACAAGTGATTCCTTTTATGAATATAGAGTGTGTAAAAACTGTCCAGATGATATCAGAGTGCAAGAAAAATTTAATAAAAGAAAATATTAATCACAGTGAATGGTCAGTCATTTTCAATGAAACTTGTATGTGTGTGTGTATATATATATATATGTATATGTATATATATATATATGTATATGTGTGTGTGTATATATATATATATGTATATGTATATATATATATATGTATATGTGTGTGTGTATATATATATATGTATATGTGTGTGTGTATATATATATATGTATATGTGTGTGTGTGTGTGTGTGTGTGTGTATATATATATATATATATATATATATATATATATATATATATAATGAAATGGACAATTCTGCATGGCTCGATCGGTTAAGGCACGTCAGGCTAAATGACAGTTCCGTATAGGATACAGGTTCGATTCCTGTGGAGAACAAATATTTTCTCTGAAAATTTCTCGGACATTCAGGCCGGTAAATGTTATTAATACTGTTTATTATAAAACAGAGCATTTAATTAAATATTTGTATCTATAAAAAGAATGTATAAACATAAAAATGTCTAAAATATATGTGTGTGTGTGTGTTTGTATATATATATATATAAGAAAAAACAAAAGGAAAAATATGTAATCAAATATCAATGGAGTATAAGTAAGGCCAAGAACTTTTCAGCATGCCCTAAATTAGCAACATGAGAAATAGTAGTAATATAAGGTTGAAAGTTTTGCTTACAAATAAGTTGATAAGGCACAATAGATCAACAGAGGAAAAGTAAAGCTATCATATCTTCTAATTGTTTTTCTATATGAATTTCTGAGATCAGGTGTTTTTTATAATTAAATATTGATTCTTTCAATTTCCTTGTCTTCCTGTTGTTTTTATTACATTTCAGACATAAGTATCTGTTATGTTCAGTAACTTTCTAGAAAATTCAAACAGGACTTTTATTTAACCCATAGAGGCCAGTTTTTCTCATTTCTACTTCTGTCATATCAGGTGCTCTGTGATGATGTGCATCTACCTTTCTATTTTGGCAGATGTATATTTCTCTAAATGACACAGGAATTGGACTTTAGATTTTAAAGAACCTGACAAGCTTTAACAGTACTTTTATCCACAATGTCATGTCCACAGGGAGATAGATTTTGGGAATCTTAAATCTAATTTAATTTCTAAGTCGCTCCCATATTGCACTGATATTTATGCTTCACCTACTGGTCAGATAGATAATATGGGAATAGCATATAAGCTCTATGAGGAAAAGGAAAAGCAAATTCAAAAACCAACCTGAATAGAGATAAGCTCTATCAGGCTATCTTACACTAGACACACCCATTGCTGTTATGACCATAGTACATGTGGTACCCTAATTGGATATGGGACTTATGATGTGATGTGACTAAGAGTCTTAATGATTGGGTATCTAGTAAGGATGAAACTGATCTCACTAGTTTTCTGCAGTACAAGTGACTCGTACTCTCCTGAATCTATGATATGGGGTCCCCCGACTCTACTACATCTCAATTTTCATAAGTTAGTATTCATACAAAATACAAATTTTATTCTAACCTAATTATGTACACTAATGTATCATATGCAATATAGATGAACAATTCAACTAGAAAGATTGAAGATAAATACAATGTTTCTAAATACAGATTAGAGACATGTCATAATAGATCATTCCATCTTTAATAAATTGACAATGGTTTGCGGCAATTTTTAAAATCAGCTTGAGTTTTTTATTGTTAAAAGTTGAATAATTTTAACATATTCAACATTATGGATGTTGAATATAATAATAAAAATAATAAATAATGAATTTTATATGGCATTTTTTTGAGACTTAGCATTAGTAAAACAAATTCATGGATTTTAATGAAAAAAAAAAAACAAACAAGCTTCAGAATGATGTTAAAATCCATGAAAATTTGTCATCCTTTAATAGTCAGTTGCACTAAGTTTAATTTGTAATGTATATAAAGGTAGGTAGAAGAAAGCAAAGGAATGCATGGAGGCTCCCAATCAGGGTTTCTCCCCCACACTTAGCACATTGCAAATTGCTCAACCCCTCATCCTAGCTGTTTCTTATGTTTGCATACAGATAGCAAAATATTGAGAGACAGGGAAATATTAGAAACAAAGAAAAGTGTTGAACTGCTATGTAATTGCCCATATGGATACAAAGAAGAATAACTAGAGAAGAAAACTAAGACCAATGACCTGACATTCAGGTTGGAGTATTTGACACTCAAGGTCATTTTTACAATAAGATTCATCGTTCCTGTCCAATAAATTCTGATAAGAGATAATTACTCAAGATTCTTCTTCTATCTCCTCAGTACTTTGGCAATCATGGCTATCTACAATTTCCTGTTCTTTGTAGCTCTTAATAAATTTTGTCTTTTTGTTATCTCTCCTAAACCCTGTTCTACCATCCATTTAATCAAACTTGCTAGGTAGGTTATACATTGTTTTTCTCTATCCCTCTTGCCTTCAATCTATCCTGTGTGTATCAAACTTTCCAACCCTCTTTCCTCATGTTTGGTTCACAGGATTCTCAACATCATTCTGTAGAACCATTACTCTATGCTAATTAGTATACATTAAGTAGCTCCTTTTATGTTAGCCCCATAGGTCATTGCTAAGTTTGATGCATAGCACCAGTTATACTATCATTATACCTTTTATTCTCAACTGAAGAAATTTATTTTTCTAGTTCAGAGACTTTTTTGTTATTTTTTTTTTATCAGTTTCACCCCATGCTAGACAGTAAAGCCACTAAAACATAATAGGTTACTGGGTGTGGAAGAATTAGGAACAGAAACATTAATAATGAACAGGAAGAGAAAAGAGTAATCAAGGTGACAGTAGATAGTGATTGACATTGCATTTAAATTTTTGCAGATTAAAGTTGGCTGGAAAGAATGGAGCTGGAAGGGAGTTCCACAGAGATAAACAATATATTGCCTTAATTAGAAATGTGTATTTTCATCATCAACCTGGAATTCCAGACTTAGTGTTGAATAAAATTATCTTTAACTTTTAAGAACTCTCATTGGGAGAGTAAGATTTTATTCTCTCTTCTTAATGGATTTCAAACAAAATATTTTTACTTCTCCTCCTCCCCTCTTGTATTCCTTTTTATCATTGGATATCTCCTCTTCCCAATCTTTATATATATATATATATGTATGTATGTATGTATGTATGTATATGCCATTTCATGGAGATATATACATATATATAACCTCACCACACATTAATAGACCATTGAAATGATATTTATGTTTTTTTTTTCAAGGGTACTGAGCTGGTATAGTGTTCACTTCCTTTTATGGGAATTCATTGCTGCAGAAATGCAGTGTTCATTTCCTGTATATAGTAACCATACAAAATAGGAATAGACTGAGATAGGTAAATGTGGGGGAGGAGGAAAAAAAAAGATAAAACTAGAGATTGTTTACCACAGAAAGGTGAATGAAGAAGAAAAAATTGATTATATTTTGCTCTTTGGTTGTATCTCATCAATAAATATTATCCTCTTGTATTGTGAAGATAGATATGTTACAAGAAAATAATGCCTCTTATTTATTTTCCCCAGAAACTATAACAGATACAGGAAACACACTAACATTGTTGGATAGAGCAAGTTTGCAGTTATAAAACACTTTTTCCAGTCACCATCATTGGCTATGCATTTTTGCCAGTGATGAACAAGAGCCTACAAGCAATGATGACGTATTGTACAAAAAAGCTATATTGTTGATATACAATAATATGTGGGTATACTACAAAAATAATGCTTCTGATTTATTTCTACTAAAACTACAACAGAAACAGGGAGCACAGCAATACCATTGGATGGGGCAAGTTTTCAACTATAAAACAATATTTCTGCAGTCTTCACTAGTTGCTATGAATTTTCAGGTTACCCTTCATGCTGTATGTTGATAGCTTGATAGAGCCATTCACAACATGACTTGTCAGACACATTGCTGTTGCCAAAGTTGAAATACATTACCTAGCACTTAACTATGCTCAAATCCCCTCTTTGTTTTTTGTTTTTTTAATTTTCAGCAAGCATCAAAGAATGTCAATAAGTAAAATTTTTCCACATGGAGAAATTCAATGACATATCTCTGTTTTATATTTCATGTCAGATGCCATTTTGTCAGACTGTTATTCAGCTGCTATCTGTAAAAAAAAAAAAAAAAGCAAAAACCTTATGAGAAAGGTTCATCTTTTACTGTGCCATACCACTACCATCCAACTCTGATGTTGCAGACAAATATGAAGTAGGAGGTCTTACTTCCAGAGCAACTTTTATATTGTTCCATCTTAAGATACATTCTTTTGATTTTGTCTCCAAGAGAAAAAAACAAATAACAAAATGAATTTCTTGGGAGAAAAGCTCTGAATCTTAAGAAATACACAAAGATTTTTCATCAATAAAAAAATTAAATTCAGCACCTCATTTCAGGGATTTTATCAGATTTTTTTTTAAATTGTGAGCTTTTTTTCAGGTTTAAATTAAAGCTACCTTTTGTCTCATAAGTGTGAAATATGGTCATTTAAATAAATAACTATCTTTCACACATATGCACTTTAAGCAAGAGGTAATGATTCCAGATCATTGATTTTAAGACAAAGAATCTACAATAAAAATCACAAGATGGTTCTAATTTCAGTTATAAAAACAAAATCTCAGAATTTTTTATTATAATTCTGTGAAAGTCAATATCATACAAAGATAATATTTGGACTGTTGAACAAGAAATTAAATTTATAATATTTCTATGAAAATGCAGGGGAAGATATGCCTCTTTAAAATCAAACACAAGGAAAATAAAAAAGCCATAATGAAAGAAGAGCCAGAAAGTTTGGTATTGCAGACCAAAAGATATGAAGAGTAAGACTTTACTATAAGATCCTCTATGGAATCCAAATGATAGATAACAAGCATTGCATGTGCAAACCAGGATAATGTGGATTTCAGCGTGGTGTATAATATGCTATTAAGAATGAGCCAAGGTTATCAGTATATTAAGTGCTATTTATTTTTTTGTAAAATCTAAACACATCCTTTTCCCTGTATACTGTTCACACTGAAAAACTTTGTAGAAGGAATTGGCTGAAATGGTAATGGCAAATGCAACACAAAAATGAAATCAATTGTTTGAAAAACCCTTGGAACAAAGTTCAGATATTCCAAAACTTAATACATTCAAGAAAAACAAATGACCCAAGAGTCTGGGTGTCTACTATAGAGTGGTAGCTGCAAGACATTCTTGCAGATCATTCATGACAACAGCAAATCAGTAGAGAAAGAAGAATTTCAATAGCAGAAGGAAAATGACAAAGTTTGAAGGCCCAATAAGAGATTTGGGGTAGAAGAGAAACAAGAGATGGTATGATTTCAAAGCCTGAATCAAGCAACAGAGGAAAATCAACTTAGAACATATTATATGAAGAGATTGACATACTTGCATATTTGCCCTTTGCACCAGTGCTCAGCAGATGTATTAATACTTATATTAATGCCAGTGAGTGGAGTTTGAACCCAGATTCCAGAATAAAAAATATTGATTTTTAAAATATTAGAGCAACACAATCTTCCTAGCTCTTGTTCTACATTTGAACTCATGCCAAACAAAGTTAAGATTGAAACTAGAAAATTCTCCACCTGACCGAGAAGTAATTCCAAAATAAATTCTGAATGCTTGATCATTAGGTCAGATTTTAGGAAGTGGTTGGGCCGATAACTTTTCAGCACCCCTTATATATATATATATATATATATATATATATATATTGTGTGTGTGTGGACTGGTGTTACTACTGGTATACTCACTGAAAGTTTCATCTGTAAAAGACACACATTCATATACATGAATGAGTGCAGAAAAATTGTCAACCCAGTAAAGATATTTCAAATTAAATTCTGAATGTTTGTTCACTTGGTCAAATTTTGGAAAGTGAATCGGTTTGAGAACTTTTCGGAAATTTCTCATAGTAAATATGGATTGTGCAGATGCATATTTCTTACCAATCTCAATTCCTTTCTGATTAGATGATTGGAGCATCACAATCTTCCTACCTTTATTCTTTCCCAGACTAAGTTAAACTCAGGTGATGTTTAGGTGTTGGGGGATACTATATAAGTTATAAATCAATTGAGTAGATGTTTATATAAATAAATAAAATTTAATGAAATATTTTTTTTTCTTTCTTTCAGGTGAACTGGTATCACGAGAAAAAGCAATGCTTTCCTTATTTGGAATGGATGTGGGTCCTGTACGACTGCCTTTAATCACAATGACAGAAGAGAAAAAGTTTGCAATGAAAGTAAAACTTGAGGACTTTGGTTTTGTGTTTCCACAGTGTGAATGACACTTAAAATACCTCAAAGAACACGCCAATTTGACCCCATAAGTCAGAACGGCATTTCTGTGATAAAGAAATCTTTCATATCCTACACATTTTTCCTGAATCTTGGGGAACCCTGAGTAATTTTTTTTTTTTCTTAAAGAATCATGGGAATTTCTGATCACTTCTAAAGAGAAGAATTGGAAATTGTATATTGTCCTTTTGCTAAGGACAATGAAATTTCTTATATTATTCCACAGGATACCATGGGGAAAGGAGGGGAAAATGGAATCACCAATTCATTTATATTGTTTTATAGTGTGTGTATATATATATATATATATATATATATATATGAGTGTGTGTGTGCATACAAGGTGGTTCAAGTCCAATGAAAGTTCTTTGTTAAAGATTTTTAAAATATTTTTTTACCTTTTTTACAGTTATGAGTATTTTTTCTAGTTTGGGGGTAAAATTTGTTGTTTTTTCTGTTTTTTTAATAAAAAACTGACATGGCATCCATTTATGTGCAAAGATGTGACACTCAAAAACTACCAAAGAAAACATTCACTAAAATAAAACTTAATAGATGATGAAAGCTGAAAGCACTCAGAACACTTTGGACAATTCATGTTCAAATATTCCCTGGAAACCAGAGAAAAATCAAAAAATCTTAAACCAAGATCATTCATTGGTCCACAATCAAACCAGCATCAATGAAAGATTTTTGCCCAAATATAACATGTGTGTGTGTGTGCGTGTGTAAAAGCTGGAATTCATTTTTAATGACCCTAAAATATGTAAATAAATATAAAAATTTATCAATAAAGAATGAAATTGAAATGGATGATTTCTGTCAGAATTTCTGGGATGACAAGTTATTATTTACACTATTTACATAAGGACTATTGACCTCATCTTTGTTGTTGTTGTTATCACAACATTTTGGCCATTGTACTCTCCAGCCTTTATCAAGTGTATACCAATCTCAGTAACCTACAGGGAATTCTGAACTGAACCTTTTATTTAATCTACAACAGTAGATTACTCTGACCATGTCTAAGGATATCTCCTCTAGTTTTTATTTCTAGTACTGCTCAATTATAGCTCACTCATTTCCACTGAGTTCAAGTACACACTGACCAGCCCATGGATTGAACTCTCAATTACTATACCACCAAATTCACAAACCAATGCTTTAATTCACATTTTCTGTAAGAAAATTCTGTGGTAAACTTGAAGCCTTAAACCTAACCTCCTGCTGATTAGTGCTGCTGCCTGTTATGTTTGACTGCTGCTGCTGCTGCAGACTTGCTGTCATTTGTTTTTCTTTATTTATTAGCACTGTAAACTCACATGAATGAAAGAACAGACCTGAAGCAGCAAGAAAGCCCACTGCTGTTCAGTAAGAGTGGTCATCAATATAAGTAATCAGTAATTGAGTGCCTTTGTGGAATCAGTGCTAAACAAGGGTTTCAACTTCTCTACCACTATCGTGCGGGTGGTTCCATACTTAGATATGATAGCTCCAGTGGAGGATATTGCCTTGAAAATCCCATAGGCCCAGGCAGTGAGTTAAGATGGAAAGTGAGACAAGAACTAGAAAAGGCTAAGCTGCCTAAGACAGGTTGGTAATCAACACTAGTATCATGATATTGTCAGCTGACAAAGTCAATACTTCAGTAGCAATGGACAAATTGGAATACTATGGAAAATTGGTACGGCTAGTTGAAAATGGCAGTTATAGCAAAGTGAAAAAGGATGTAACCCTAAAAATTAAGAGGAAGCAGTCACAGACCCTAAATAAGAATAAGGACTACTTTGCACTAAATAAGTAGAGACAGCTGACTCAACATTACACCATGCTGCCAGATATGTGTAGTCTCCAAGATTGAGAAAGTTGGTATTCTATTGAGATCTATAGTCAGCTGTGGGATTGGCAATGGGTTCACCATTGTCACCAGTGATGGTGAACATATACAGGGAATACTTTGTGGAAATGGCTTTAGGAATGGTATCACTAAAGCCAACAGCATGGCTGTACCATGGAGATGATACCTTCATACTTTGACCACACCGAGAAGCTGTACAAACACTGCTGGTGGGCATGTTAACTCAAAAAGAACTTTGATCCAGTTCACAATGGATGAAGAAAATAATCAGCTGGCCTTCCTGGATTTACTAATAACTTGACTGGATCAAGATATCCCTATATCACTAGCCAACTTTTAATTTCAATTCCCACCATCCATACAATGTGAAGAAAAGGATCATCCTACAACATCAGACAAAAAATTAAGAGGTGACCCAGATATATATCAACAAGAAATGATCAGCCTCAACTGTACCCTTCCGAATAACAACTACTCTGCCAACATCAACATTTGCATGTGGAAATAGAAGGGTCAAGGAGGAAAACAAGATAATTGCCTGTCTGCCTTATTTCAAGGGCTTAATGGAAAAGATTCAGAAGATCTGCAGTCCATACATCATCAGGACAATATTCAGAAGCAGTCTACTCTATGGAGAAATCTCAGTCAAGTAAAGCTTAACATGAGGGAAAATATGACCAAGTACTGCATGTACTACATTCCTTGCAATTGTGGCAAAGAAAATAAAGGTGAAACAAGTCACCCCCTAAATGTAAGGCTGATGGGAGTACTGAAAAGCTGTAGTGAGTGGTTAGAGAATGAAATTGGGCATGGCTGATCAAATATGGAGGGATAACAGTAGTCACCAACCCCTGTGAAACGAAGTGAAAATACTGGACAAGGAAGAACACTGAAGAGTTAGACGACTGAAGAATTATCCTATAGGACTATAGACTAGTGGATTAAAGCATTGGTTCATGCATTTGGTGGCATTTTAATTGTGAGTTCAATCCCTGGGCCAGGTAGTGTGTACTTGGACTCAGTGGAAACAGGTGGAGAATAACTGAACTTAAGCAGTACTAAAAATACTAGACATTAACTTGGTAGTGGAGCGTGAACAGTGTACCACCATAGATTAAATAAAGGGTTCAGTTCAGAATTCCATGCAGATTACCCAGATGAATATAGACCTGATGAAGGCCGGAGGGCACAATGGCTGAAATATTGTGATAACAACAACAACAAAGCTGAAGACAATAGTCCGAATATAAATAGTTAAAATAAAATGGATATTTGCACTATTTACATTGTTCAGACTTGTCCACATTTTTATTGTCATATAAAGCCATTGTATGCTTCAGCCTTATCAGGTGATATACGTTGGAATTTCAAACATTTTATTTCATACGCTGAGGTAGATTGATCTCATTCCACATGCCATGCCCTTTTCTGGATATCACAGTTTCAGTCATTTTCCTTTAATAACTCAACTATCCAAATTTTTTTCACCTCTGCAATGGCGTGAATATGGCAATAAATACAAGGACAACAGTCACAACAGTGTAAATAGTTACAATACCTCATCTCAAAACAAAGACTGATGTAAAATGGATCTTGTCAAAAAAATTTTTTTTTCATGTTATTAACATCCTGAAAAATTTGATAGAGAACATCTTGGATTTTTACCCTAAGTTTTAAATATTTAAAAAAAAAATTGATATAAGTAAAGTGTAAACTGAAGCAATTTTAGTAGAAAGAAAAAGAAAAATTTCTTCAGTGTTTAAAACTGCACATTAATGTTATTATTTAAAACTATTTGCTATTGTATGATCATTTTATGCAATTATTTACTTTCAGTATTATACATGTATTTCTTTGGATTAGTATCCTCATCTTGGTTATGTTTGGCATAATATTCTGGCCGTTGTACTCAACAACATTCTTTAGTTATTTGACATTGTTGTTAACCTGAAAATATCGACATGAAAGAGGAAGATTGCTTTCATTCCATACCCATCCACAGATATATCTTGTATCGGTCAATGCTTTGTAGTTCATTTGTCTTTGTGATGCTGCTTGTCTTTGTTACTAATCCAAAGTATATGCCTTTTTGCACTGCCCAACTCAGAGATTGAACTCATGACAACCAGGTAACTAGTACATTTAACTAATACTTTTATTCATCGAAACAGTCCAGATGGAATCATGGAGCCTTAAACTTAATGTCACTTCTCTGCCTTCCCAACTGAATCAGATAATGACTTCAAATTACCTGGAGTGTGATTAAGATGCTTAAATTTCTGAGTGTTAGACCTATAACGGCCTTTCAAATTAAAGGCTTCCATATGATGTTCGTTTCTACACTGTGCCTACTGAGGAGGTTATTTTAATCTTGAATATGCATTGATTCTTTCAATTGCCTTATCTTCTATTGTTGTTTTTGGTCTATTATTCTGATTTCATTCCACAGAGATTGATGACCTCCCATTTTCTCTTTCACATATGATCAGTTACACCTGCTTTCACCATCTTCATCCAGATTCCAGCCTTACAATTTTGCTCCAACCTTACTTTTAGTGGGGTGATGGATTTCACCTTTGCCACAACTGCAACAAATAGAATATACACAATTATTGGTCATATTTTATTCTGACAAAAGCTTAGTTCAGAAGAGGTATCTCTGAAAATGGAACTGCTTTTGGAATACTGTCCTGATATTGAAAAAAGAGCTCAAAATTCCCAGGTTACTGAAGAACACCAGAGGGTATACTGTGACTATAATAACCAAAATGAGGATACTAGTCTGAGTGAAAGTGTATAACAATGAGCATACTGCATCTCAAAACTTCAAACAAAAATGTATTTTTTGGTTTAATCAATTAAAATTTGTTTTTTTCAAGGTAATTCAGTGACATATAGATCAATCAAAAAACTATATGATTTCAGAGAAATAATTTCAGAACATGATAAACAAATACATATATATATATTATAACGGTTTTTCAAGATTATTTCAACACTTGCTTATAGTTTATTTAATTTAATAATGATATTTATGATCAGACTTTCAAATTAAGAGTTCCATTTTGATATTATATGAAAACCACCTCTGCTTATAAATAAAAAGAAAATTTCAAGATATTATAGAAGTACAAAATAAATCTATAAAAACAGACATGAAAACTAGAAAAGAGAAAAAAAAAACTACAGCTACAGTCAATGGTAATACAAAGGAAAAAAAATCATAGAATGAGCTGACTGGTTTTCGTTCCTCTCTCTCATCTGATGAGAGAGGAACGAAAACCAGTCAATGAGGAATTTAATTATTGTATACACTGACTAAAAAAGAAAGGAAAAATAAGGATAAGAAGTAAACAGATGTCAATGATACATTGACAAAGATATAGATGCAAATAGATCACAATGAGACCCAATAACCAAAGTAGGAACTTACAATTCACAATGAAATGAGTGAATTGTAAGTTCCTACTCTCTCTTCAGAGAAACTTTTTGCTTTCCTCAACTGAAACCTGTACAATCAGCAAGTCAGCACTTCATTGTAAATAGGAATCATATAAGGAAAATTAATTTTCTGCAATTATTTTCCTATTTGTTGAATCATGTGGTATACATCTATAGACACACACAAAAAATAAAAACAAGTAGTGACTTAATAATTCCTACATAGGATATTCACCAGTTGTAAACGAAACTGAATTTTCAAAAATATACAAAACCATTATTGGCTGCCAACTAAAATATTTGCTATAATTACAAGAAAGAAGATTCTAACCTGAATGCAAAAAATCAATAATAATATTGTTTCAAGAGGAACTTTAAAGAAATTAAATTTCTATAACTTCTCTTATCATTTTTAATATTTCAAATCACAATTGGAGTGTCAAAGTTAAAGATACTGGATATTTCCAAAGCGTGGCTTAATGTGGCACAAGGTATCAAGTAATGATCGAATTGACTGTAGTCGTAAAGATTTGTACAATGAGCTTGCTAACTGCTAAACCATGATCAGATACATTATTTAAGTGTATTTAGTACAGTAAAAAGCTACAAATGCATGATACCCAATGAGGATCAATAGCACTACAGAAGTAATGATTTGCTAATCCCTATTTCAAAACAAAATGAACTTTATATTAACACCAGAAACAAGACATTATCAACGGTCCTCCATGTTGGGAAGAAATTTAAAGAAAGAAAAAAATCAAAAATTGATTTTAATCAAAAAGTCATTCTGCTTTTGTCAATCAAAAAATATATTTATATACACACTCAATGCTGTATATAGTTTCTGACTTCTTCATATTTTCAATATTAATCTCAATGTTTATAAGTGGTCAAATGCTCAAATCTTATAATTATGTTAGATTGTCTGCTATTTATGATCTGTTAAATGTATATCCTGGTTCAACATTTATATACATTCTGTTTATATTCAAAACACAAATTTTTGAAATATTTTCTTGCTGGTCAATGTTTTTTTTCTTGTTTATTATTGCTTTAATTTTTTATCAAATCTCTTTTCTTTCTTTCTTTTTTTTTTGACGTTCTTCAATTTACATGTTTTCTTATTCTTACTTTGTTTTCAATTTCTGTTTACTTTTATAATCTCTATTCAATGTTTTCTTCAATTTCTAACATTGTGTCTTCTTCAATCATTAACTTCACAATATTTTGTTTCTTTTTTGAGGTTATGACTTTCTTCCAACCCATGGCAATATTTATAGCCATTAAATTAATACAGATCAATAATGAAAACATATATTTTATTTACTATATAAAGAAAAACCCTCAAGTTGCATAATAAAATCTCATGCTACCAAATAATTTATTGTAAATATTTGTAATAAAAAACAAAAACAAAAAACGGATGTGATAAACAGATATTCACATGTCATATTTATTACATAAACATATTCTAAAGGTTTTACGAATATCTCAGTTGTTTAATACCAATCTTATTGTGAAAACATTGATTTACAAAATAAAATCTGAAATATTTCTTCAGTCAAAATACTTTTTGGAAAATTGTCACATCACACACTCCTCTTCCACCAGCTATACAGTTTTTTCTTTCTGTAACTTTGAAGTAATTAGGCGACAAGTTCATACTTTGACAAATTTTGCCCCGTCGCAATGGTAACAGTTTAATCAAACCAAGAGAATCCTCGCAATTCAAATTGTGCAAAAAGTCACTTTTCACTATTCGTAATCTTCAGCATTTTGCATTCTTAATACTACTTCCCTTTCCACTGCATTCATTTTCAAGGCCTCTCAATTGCAGTATCCTTATTGTTATTGTTAATTTCACTTAAAGTTGTTTTCTGTTGCCAGAGCAGGATATGAAAACACAACTATAAAATTCAAATACACTATTCTTCAGGGATCAGAGTCACCTTCAGTAGCAAGCTAAACTTTTTGAACAGCAAAAACATACAGAGTGATAAAAGTTAATTATTTTGAATGATTTACATAATGTTTTTCAAAATTTATTTAATTTGGTACATGCCAAAATTTGAAGAAATCATAAATCTTCAAAAAAATACCATAAATCGTATTTTACACTTTTCTCTTTCCATTACTTTTAGTAAATCAAATATTTTTTCTAATTTTTATGAAATGAAGCATTGTCAAACATTAATTTTTGTCTAGCACTTCAGTCATTTTAATTTTTTAGCTACTTTTCATTGTAACTTATGAAAACTGTCATTCAACAGTAATGAATAAACAGCAATTATGAGAAATAAATAACCAAGTAAGATGGAAATTAATTTCAATTTTTAGTTGTGACAGTATTAATCCACCTCTTCCCCTCAAGCTATGGATTAAAGAAAATGGGGATTGTTTTATTTTAACTTTGTGATAGGCACTTTTTAAGTCAAAGGTTGAAAAGTACCCATATTTGGTAAGCTTTGTAAGTAGATCATCAATCCTTGACAATGGTTATGCATCACGTTCAGTGTATATATTTATTGTTTGCAAATAATCCACACAATCTCTTCCTGTTCCTCTGGTTTTACGACTTAACAATGATGACTTGGTGAAATACTCAGCTCAGTAATTTTGTTAGCTAAAAGTTTATTTATCTCCATATCGATAAATTTCTGGTCTTATTGACTAAAGCATCTAGATTTCGTAGCTATCGGTTTGAATATAGATGTAATATTTGGGAACAATGTGGGTTCTTTCATATCTGCTGTCTCTAAAGCAGGCATACTCAACTGGGACGATATCACCTCCCAGAGGGCGATTGTTTCTCTGAAGTGGAGAGAGGGGGGGGCAATAAGTTTTCATAAACAAGTTCTTTTCTTTCATAGTAAGTGGAAACATTTGTAAATAAGAATTACAAGCTTATGTCTTAATAAACGTTTCTAAATTTATGCTTTCTCATCTGTTTATGAAATTAAGTCTTTAATCCCTTAAGGATGAGATAAATTATTTTTAATGATAGCTAATAATACTGCGTCTGGCAGAAATACTTTTTTTTTTCCATAAAACAGTGACACATCTCAAAATGTTTCAACTGAACTAATGATTTTGAAACATTTCATTCAGTATCTGGGAGCCAGCATTGTTTGAACAGAAATTGTGAGAAATAGATGATGCCAAATTGTTAAGTTGGTAGCGTCACAGTGATAATATTACTAATTAGATCAAGTGTTAGTGACAATAACTTTGAGTTGAAAATATTGTTTCTGTGTTATATTTTTCAAGAGGGTACAATTTGGCACCACCAAAGGGACAACTTTTTTGAATTTTGAAATTTATATTTTTGAGGTTTTAACATGATTAAATTAATAAATTATTTTAATTTTTATTAAAAAAAAATCAAGTAAAATTATGAAAATAATTTTTTTTATATAAATTTTAAAAATTGATAAAGTATTTATTATTACTTTATTTATATTAATTTTAAAGATTAAAAAATTAACTTTTAATCATTTTATTTGTATAAATTTAAAAAATAAAATATTATAATCATTATATTTATATTTGTTTTGTTTTTTAAATTAAAAAATAATTATAATTATTTTATTCAAATTTATTTTAAAATTAAAAAAAAAAATGAAAAAAGTTAAGTTTTTCTTAAGTTGTCGCGGTTCCTATATTTTTAACCCTTTTTTCATTAATCATGAGTACCAAAAAGAAATGTAGAGAGTATATAGAGGAGTATTTGACTTATGGCTTTGTAGAAAGACCGTTTGATCAAAAGGCAACCTGTATGCCTTATTTGCAACAGCTCATTTTCTAATCAAGTGATGAAATCATCAAGGATTTTAGAGCATTTAAAAAGAAAACATCCTGACAAAGTGAACAAACCCATTGCTTATTTTGAAAATTCAAAGTAAAACTTTAATCAACAAAATAATCTTTCATCTTATTTAGAAAAAAAAACTACAGTAACAAATGAAAGTGGTTTGATTGCATTTTATGAGATGGTGCAAGTAATTGCACAAACTGGAAGTGCACATACAGTTGCTGAAAATGCTATGAAGCCTTCCTTTGAAATTCTCATGAAAACTGCGTTGCAGCACAAAATTCGGCAGATGTCTTAAAAGCGTTGCCACTGAGCAATGATTCAATCCGGAGAAGAACTGCTGAATGTCAGCAGATGTGGGAAGCCAACGAGTTGAAAGATTGAAAATCACTACATTCTCAATTCAGATTGATGAATCTATAGTAAGTGATAATAAAGCTATTCTTATGGCATATGTTCTTTATATAGATGGTTACTGCAAACTGTGTGAAGAGTTGTTGTTCATGAAACTTTTAGAAACTGATTCCACTGGATTATCCATTTTTGATGCTGCAAGATCTTGGTTTGACAAAAATCAAGTGCACTTTGAATACTTGGTATCCTGCACAATGCATGGTGTTCCATGCATGTTTAGTAAGCATAAGGTTTTTATTGCATATTTAAATGTATGTCCTTCTTTTTTGCTGTGCATTGAGTGGTGCATTGTCATCATTTAGTTGCCAAAAATATATATTCATAAGTCATTGACAGTTCTTATTAAAATAGTCAATAAAATCTCACAGCAAATATGACAGACTTTCTTAAAGGTTTTGTATTGATACCAAAGAACAGTATATAAGACTTATTTATTATCCATGCAGAAGTCTGTTGGCTTTTGAAAGGAAACTTCCTGGCCAGATTTGTAAACCTATTTGGTGCAAGAGTTAATTTCTTGGAAAATGTGGGGGAGAAAAATTTGGCAGATAAAAATTGGGTATCACAAACATGACATTTACTTTTTAGCATGGATTTTTCTAAAGTCCAATGAAGTTTCACTCCAGATTCAAGATAAATTATACACATTGCTAGATTGCAAACATGTTCTAAAAAGCCTTTTTTGAAAAATTAAACTTATTTCTAGTTAATATCCAGAAGAAGAATTTCAAAAATATGCTCCAATTAACAAAAGTAAACACTTTTAAGAACAAACTAGTAAAAGGTACGCAGAATTTTTAGAGAAATTAAAAGAACTGAGTCGATGCTTTTCAGATTTATTTTTAATAGAGGTCCAGATGTCGATGATGGATCCCTTTGGATGTGACATAGAAGATGTCAGTGAAAATATGACAGGAGAACTTATTGAATTGAAACATAATGAAGAATGCAAGTACAAAATTGAAATTCATTTTCATTTTTAGTTGCTTTTCATTGCAACTTATGAAAACTGTCATTCTACAAGAATTATCAGAAATAAATAACCAAGTGAGATAGAAATTCATATCTGAATATGGCAACCACTTCACTGATTGAGTTTGAGTTTTATGGTTGGAAGAAAATTAAATCTAACATTTAAAGATTAAAGACATTCTTCCTTCTTTCCCAATTCACAAAAATCACAATCAATGTAATATTCCCATCACCACTACTACTACTAGTAGTAATAATAATAATAGTAATATGTAAAAACAATAGCCAATATGGTAGTGAGAAATTTGGATGACTTAATTTTATATTCTTTTTCTGGAAATACTTATGCTTTTTTACATTTGTTTTCTATGACCACAAAATTTATCATTCTTTGCAAAGAAATATTATCTGAAGTATTTTGTCTGATAAAATATAATTTCAAATATCCTATTTGTATCATGAAATAAGATCAGAGAGACTTGATTAGATTCAAATTCCTCATTTATATTAAATCTTTTTATAACTCCAGGAGTAAACTATATCAATTGAATTAAATTTTGTTAAAAAAAATAATGGCATAAATTGACTCTGGAGATTTATCACCCAGACAGCACCTTCCTTTTGTCCTTAAAGAGAAGAGTCAAAGTATCTCTTTGTATCTGCAGTTTATAATGTGTTTTAAATATGTTTAAAAATATTTTATGCGAAAGTTTATCTCCTGCTAAAATATATAAGAAAGAGATACTTAATATAGGAGTTTTAAGTTGAATCTGCATCAGTAATAATCATCAAACCATATAGTAATTATCAATGTGTATTTATTTATATATTTCCTGTCTCATCTATAGCAAGAAAGAAAGTAAATCAACTTGTTAGTAAATTTATGAGTGATTAATCCCCGAGTTGTTTTAATAATCTGTACAATTAAAATATTTATCTGCATTGAGACAAAATTAGTTCCTAAGCAAAATGAACAGTTTAATTAATCAATTCCTTTACTCCTATATTTCTTAGACTGCAGTCTTATTTGTTCAAGTCTTTCATGTGAGGCAATCAGATACATTTCTCTATTAAGTGATTGTCTTGCTTTAACTAAGTCTTGAAATAGGCTTTGTCACTGCAGTCTCTGTTATTCTATTTCTAATTTTTTTCTTCCAAGAAATATTCTCATTTCACTTTTATATTAATTACATAAAATTTTTAACATGAAAAGATAATGAGCAAAAAGTGAATTATATAATACTAGGAGTAATCAATGAATCATAGATACTGTTGAACATCTAAAAATATAAGGGGAATGGATTAATTAAACAGTTCATCGGCCTCTATTTTAGATGTGGATTCTCTATCTCCACTTTATTGAATCTCAGTACACTGTTTAAAGACTTTTGTTTCATTACATCTCATTTTTAAAACTTTCTAACAATTGCTGTCATTTTTGACAGTACAAGTACACTAGTTTTATATACTGTTCAAAATTTGCAATATTTATAGGGGAAGAGAAGACTGCATTGAGGGATGAAACAGTCACCATACAGTGTTGATTCTTATGACCAACCTATATATATTTTTTTTACTTCAAATATTATTTTTAGTGGCTACCCATATTTAAAATTAATAATTGACCTAATAAAAAAAAATGTACTCTCTGGCAGGGTTCAAACCTGTGATCCCTTTTATAGGAGAAACCACCATTTGATCCGGTGTACCTTAGATCACTTGTCCACAGAGATTGAAGAGCTCAGTAAGGCTCTATTTCCCTTTTAAGGAAAGCACATTTCTTTGTTCTGATTTCTCTCAAAAGAAACTATATACGCAGTTTCATATTTGAAACATACATGCTATCCTTAAAAGGGAAAAAAACCGTGCTGTAGTCAAGCAGCCTAAGGCATGCTAGATCAAACAATGGTTTCTCCTATAAAGAGGGATACACACATTTGAACCCTGCCAGAGAGTACATTTTCTTTATTAGATTTTCTCAAGTGCAAGTACAGTATACAGAGCCAACAGATGTAATATATATTGTTTAATATAAAAATAAAATAAAAATAAAAATAAAATAAAAATGGTGCATATATTTCAAATACGGTATAACATTTGAAGTAATAAAAATGGCGGGTTAAAAATAAATCAATTAAAATATATATATATATATATATATATATATATATATATATATATATATATAGTGAAAGAGAGGAGGTACAGTGGATAGCGGCTCGGATTGAGGAATTGGAGAGCCAAGTTCGAATTCCATTACATTCACTTATGTGCTAATACCCTTGGGAAAGGTATGAATCCTCCTCTTCTCCCCCTAGCTATGGGTAAATAGCAGGACAGACTGGGTTTTTATAGCCTTGGATGGCAACTGGTCTAAAAGGACAACTCTGAATTCAAAACCTGAGGAGGGTCGTTTGGAGACCTTGTGGCACATTGTGCACCAGATCTGTATTTGGCTCTTCAAAAAGTGTGATTGGTTCTGCACAAAGCCTTCACCACTATAATCAAAGCATATGTGCAGGCGTCTGGTTGTTGGTTCCTAGGAACTGAATTGCTTGACCCTCATATGGCGAAAAACATGAAAATTGTTTGGAAGCATTAATGATAGTTTTATTTCATGTTTTAAATTTTGTTCTACCTTTGATAACATTGTGATATATATATATATATATGGAATGAGCTGGCAAGACTATGTTAACGTAGGTTTTTTATGTTTTTAGGGATGATTTCTATCATCTGGCATCTTCTGTAGTCTGACAATGACCTGGTCCTAGAGATACCAGATTAAAGAGGTGGGACTATATATATATATATATATATACTTTTTGTGCTTCAATTCTTATCATAAACAGTTCTGTTCTGAAGCTTAAGTAACTTATAACATCAAGGATTTTTTCAGTTTCCATTTCTGCATTAAAGGCATTCTTCACACTCAAATACTGTCCCAAAGCCACATACATCCACCACCATATTTTCTCACAATTAAGAAACATATCTAAAAGGTGTGGGAAAAGAATACAATATCTGATAAAAAAATGAGAGGGTAAGATTTACAGTTGAATGCTTTTACTTGTTAACTTCTCTGTGCAACTAAGAGTTCTTCTGCTGTTGTCTGATGAAGCGTATACAGTGTCTAGACAAAATTATATGTAACAATGAAAATCAACCTAAAGAAGATAAGCACTCAATCTGAGTTTGAAAATATCTTTTATTGTTAGGCAAAAAGTTATTGTGCAATAGAACAGAGTTTAGTTTCTTTTAGTAACAGTGTTATGGGTCCTTACCTATAACTACAGAATGAACTCTTCCTAACACTATGTATACTACGCCTCTCAAGAGAGAGAGACAAATCGAGTCGAGCCGATAGTAGTTCACTCCAAACCAGACTGACAGTCATACCTTCCACATCTTGTATTATTATTCTGTGTAATATATCTTTGTTATTTCTACTCTTGTGTTCATGTTGTTCTTCCTTGGTCCTAACCTGGACCATAACAAACAGTAAATACAAAAATGAAGACCTTATCAAATAAGAGCATTTAAAATTTAGATATTACAAAACTTTTTCAGAAAAGGAGCGAGACTTGAATTACTATGATGAATTAAATATCCAACCATTTATCTGTCCTCTACCTCAGCACTTGACCTATATACTCAGATATGTTGCAAATAATGCCATTCTTATTGTTTACAAGAATGGCTTTGTTGTAAAGTTCCTGACTTTTAATATAGATTCCCTGTGCGTTTACTCTAAATACTTCCATGCTTATTGTTCTGAACAACTTTCCACTATAGTACCTAGACTTTATGAATTTAAGTGCAGTGCTAGATTGACAACAAGGTCTCATCAATTTACAGTTGAATTGGCTAGATGCAATTGTAAGTTCTATGTTAACAGTTTCTTCAGTTGCACTTCTCACTTTCCAAATCTTCTGCACTGTCTTTGACACCCAAACACACTGAAATGTTTGTATTGGAACTTCTGGCACAAATGCCAAGCAATACAACATGCTGTTTCCAAATTTCTGGTAGAATAAATCGTGTCATGGGGCACTTTTTTCTCACAGGTGGGGCCCAACTGACCCTATTATACTGTGCAATTAACAAAATCAAAAACAAACAATGCACATGCACAAAATTAAAAATATAAAATGACAACAATTTACCCATCGCATCTTGGATGGATAGATAACCACACATGTTACTCAAAAATCTGTGTTCAACCAGAAAATAGCTTGACAAAGCATTTTAATGGTCATGGTTGCAGACTTGCTAAGCTTCATACAAATTTTCATGCAGGCACATTGCTTAAATTTACAAGCCATCATAAAGATTTCAGAACTGTTCTCACACAATATTATAAAACCCTCATGTAATAACTGAACAGATGTAGATAGAACAATAACTTTTGACAGACTGATTTAGTAAGCTGGATCTGTTTGCATAAGCATTTCCATTACAAACGCCTACTTGTCTAAAGCTTACTCAAACCTCAAATGGAATGCCTAAATTCCTGTCACACAAAAGATACTGGAAGAATGGTCAGTTCATTGTATTGCCCCAGAAATATCACTGACATGATCTATTTTTATAAGAATCAGATCAGGCCAAGAATGGAGTATTGCTGGTGCTCACTGTCTTGCCTTGACAGAGATTAAAAGTGCTTATGTGGCCTTGTAAGTGATGAATCATTCTCCACTCTTCAACCCTCATCCTACAGATGAAATGTCACCTGCCTTTCATAACTATATTGCTGTTACTATGGCAATTGTTCGACTAAGTTACATTCTTTAATTCCATCCACTCTGACCTTCACAGCTAGGACCAACCATGCTGTGTTCACAGTGGCAAACTATCCCTATTCCACTCAGACAGCTTCTTCCTCAGAACTGTTACTTTATGGAACAAACTCCCCAGAGAATGCTTCCCTGACAACAAGAACAATCTTAGTCAGGATCAACTGATATCCTACTAGGCCATAGAATATTCTCTTACTTCCTCCTTCCCCAATTTCAGTCAGTACCCCTCTACCTTGAGTGGCTCTTGGGCCTTGTATTGGGTGAACTATCACAAAAAAAAATGGTACAATTATAGAAGGAACTTTTCTTATATTACCTTATATGTAGATGCACACACACACACAAAGGAATCTTTATTTTCCCTTTGTCGTCTTCATGGATTGTACACAAAGATTGATATCTATATTCCAAAATGGCTTCTTAAAATTCAATTGTTCACTAATTAAAAATATCAATGATTTGTATACATAATCTCTACTCTGAATACAACAGGTATCATCAAATTGTCATGTGACCACATGAAAATCACATCTGGCAAACATACTTTATTGAGAAGAACGAACAATTTTACACAGTTTAACAATGGATCTTGTTAAAATTTAAATTTTTACACAAATGACAACAGAAATTTGATGACAAGAGTACCTCTACAAAATATATTCACAATATTATTAAATGTATTTCACTTTTTGCTACTGCTTGATGTACAAGGATTATTCTGAGTTTATGTAATATATATTTTCTATAAATTTATGATGTAATAAATTCAATTCAATCATAAAAAATTCGTTTTCAGAAATTTATTTGAACTTTTTATCTTTCATTTTTAATCATGACTATTTAATGAAAGCAATGTTCACACTTTATGAAAAAGCAAAAAAACAATAAGGTCGGTTTATGTATTAGAAGCAGAGCAAATTGGATCATACAAGACTAATAAAAAAAAACATACTAATTTAAATTACCTTTTTTTATTTCATGAAATACAGACTCACATTTTTCATGTTGCTTTTACACATATATGCTATGTGTGTGTGTGTGTGTGTGTGTGTGTGTATATATATATACATATATTATTTACATTATTCAGACTATTGTCCTCATCTTTGTCGCCATATTTATTACAACGTTTCGGCCATTGTACGCTCAGGCCTTCTTCAGGTGGTTGGAATGTCAAACTGAACCCTTTATTTCACTCACTGGGGTAGACTGTTCTAGTTCCACATGCCATGTCCGAATAATATAAATAATGTACATAATACCTCATCTCAGAAATATAGACATATCGCCTGACGATTGCACTAGCATGAAACAGACTGTCACCTCTAAGTGCTGACTTCCATGTCCACTTTTATATTTTTATATATATATATATATATGATAAAGTTGGAAGAGAAAACGCGTTGGCAAGAACTAAGAATTTTTTCTAATTGTCATTTTTAAACCAATTTGTCTTATCTTCAGAATTATTCTGGGAAATTTAACTATATTGTCGACATGGAAAACAAAAAGCAAACTCTTAAGTAAAAAGGAAGTTACCAATATCCAGAAAGAGGCTTATGCATGAGCGTCTCTTTTTAAAAATTTTGGATTTGATGTAACTATGACAAGACCTTTCACTTTTATTGCTTGCCTTGATAAAGTTGGAAGACAAAACGCAACGGCTAGAACTAAAAAATTTTTCCAATTGTCATTTTTAAACCAATTTGTCTTATCTTCAGAATTATTCTGGGAAATTTATATAAGAACAACATAAATCTACAGAAATTAATTTATAATACAAATACTGAGGGTTTTAGATAGAACTCTCTACCCAACAAGCAGCTAAGTGAGGTGAAGTAATGCCCTTGCCACATAAGGGACAACTGAGATGGATTAAGGCCCTTGCCACAGATATCAGTCCAGTTCAGAGAAGAGGTTAGAACAATACGTGCTCTACTAATGTCCATATTCATAGTATGGTAAACAAAGATATTCATTGATGGTAGTTGACAAGCTCACCACACCTTAACTCTTAAAGGTAGTAATCAGCTACTGGAAAATACCATGTTTATGACATGTTATATTGTTGTTTTACATTGTTGCATTAAATAAAAATGGTAAATGCATGTTGGCACCTTTTTTTCATTTCCCTTTAGTACCTTGTATTTTTATTTCTGTTTGGGGAATCCTTGAAGTAGGGAGACATTATAAAATAACAACCCAACAAGCAGGTTTGTCAAGGAAAACAATGCAAATTCAAATCTCTTATTCTTCTTTATTCACAATCTGTGCTGTGAGATGACTGCAACGACTGCGACTATTGTATACCTGTCCCACATTGGGCTTATCAGTCACAACGTGCCTGCAAGCAACATGTAAAGACTCCCTCTTGATTTTCATTTTGCAAAGCCAAAAATGGTAAGTGTATTTTGGCACTCTTCATTTCCCTTTAGTATCTCATATTTTTATTCTTGTTTTGGGGATCCTTGAAGTAGGGAGACATTATAAAATAACAATGCAACATTATATTATTTACACAATTTACATAATGTTGTCCTCATCTTTGTCGCCATATTCACACCATTTCAACCTCATCCCACAGGGGGGGGGGGATCTCTCTTTTTCCTCCATATGTAGTCAGCTACACCTGATTTTTTTATTTTCCCCTCATGCTACAGTTTTACAATGTTCTTGCAGTCTTATCTTAGGGGGGCAGCCTGTTTCTCTGTTAGATTTCTTACCACAGCTGCACAAAGTGTAACATATGGCTGAAACGCTGTGAATATGGCAACAAAGAAGAGGACAACAGTCCAACCAATGTAAATAGTGTAAGTAATTACAATACCTCATCACAGAAAAATAGTCAGATCGCAACCTCTGTGTGCGTGTGTGTGTGTGTATATATATATATATATATATATATATATATATATTTAGGCAGCATATCTTCATTCAAGCATGTTTGGTTGAATAATCTGGACATATGTCTATTTATTTTTATTTTAATCTTCTTTAATTCTCTGATTAACTTCTTAATGCTAGATGATCTCGGATAAGATTGAAAGTACTTGGGAAAAGAAAAGAAAAAACTATGGTGCCTTCCATAATGAATTTAATATCATTATTAAGAAGTTGATCAGAGAATTCAAGAAGATTAAAATTAAAATAAATACACATAATATGTCCAAACTATTCAACTAAAAATGCTTATATATATATATATATAGATGCGCATGTGTGTGTGTGTGTGTGTGTTTGTATTTATTTTATCGCAAACATTATTTTTAGTGGATACCCTTTCTTGAGTAGATGGTCAATTTATTTATTAAACAGTATATTTATTTATTTTCATCTAACAGCTTTAATATTAGAGAACTTTTATGAAAGAAAAGATGCACCCTCTGGCAGTATTTGAACCTACGTCCTCCTAGGAGGAGAAATCATTGTTAGATATGACACGCTTCAGGCTAATATCAGGTATGTAGGGTCTTGCCAATCAAGAAAAGTCAAATAGTGCCTTTAAGTGCAAATTCCTTCAAAGATTCTCAAAACATTCATATCTGTTCAGTTTTGTATCCTAATGTATACAAAGCAATATCTGAAGAAGTAATGGATTTGTATTTATTAAATCGAGAAATTAATAAAGAGTGTGCCTCTTTTCTTTAATAAGATTTTAACATTCAGGCCAGTAGACAAAAATAAATAAGTATACTGTTTAATAAATTAATTGAGTGTCTACTCAAATACGGGTATCCACTAAAAATAACATTTAAGTAATAATAATTGACACCATCCAGTTCTTGACAGTGACAGAAGCAGTTAAAAGTACTTGAACAAAAACAGAACAAAGAATGAACTTTGGACAGTTTGACCTATAATATTAACCCCAATGTACATCTTATTTTGAAATTGAAAAAAATACAATAAAAAATTGAACATGCAGACCTTGTCAAGTGAATTTAACAAAACTGGTATCTATATGCATGTTTGTGTAGAAAGAGATATTTGAGAGATTATCAAATACAGCCGCCACTATATTATTCTACTTGATCATATGTACAGCTGTTACATTTTTCTAAGGTTCAGAGGGTCTCTCCTGTTCATGGTTATGCTTTCTAGCTGAGAAAGCAGAAAGAAATTGGAAAAAGCTAAGGAGAGAAGGAAGGAGGTGTGAAAGACGAAAGGTAAGGAGATATGAAACCTAGAGAAAAATGAAAAGAAACCAGTTGAAAGGAAATAAATACATTTAAAGAGCAGTGGAAGGGATGGAGATGAAAGACAGAGATGTGCTGGCTGGATATCAAGACAAGAAATGAAAGATTTAAAGTCAAGTGGGAATAGAAAGGCATTCAAATTGCAATACATTAAAATTCTTTATGGAGAGACTACTACTTCTATGAACTTTGTATCTTCAGGACGTGGGCAATCATGGCTATCCACAATCTTGTATCCCTTATGACCCGTAGCAGCATTTTTACCCTTTGCCAAGCCTCCCCACCAGGCTCCACCATCCATTCATCAAATAGGTGGCCCACTGCCTTTCCATATCTTTTAAGCTCAGTATGCCCTGTGAGAATTAAATTTACCAAGCCCTCCTTCCTTATTATGTATCCAAGAAATTTCAGCCATCTTTTCTGGTTCTGAGTAAAAGAAAGATAAAAAAGACGATGTAGCAGAAAATATTTGTGCAGTACTTTTTCTTGAGCAATTAACAAATCCATATTCGCATAACATTTTGATAAAAATATAAATTTGCAACAAAGATGAAGATAAATTCTGTGAAATCTCTGTGGGTTAAGCTAGTTATTTGTTGGTTACAATCACAATAAGAAAGATTGCAAAACACTTTCTTCTCCCCAATTTATAGGCAGCAGCACCCAAATGCATGCTGGGATTTCTTCCTAGCCAATAAAACAGGCCAGTTCTCAGTTTCATCTGACTCAGTCCTGGTCTGTCTGGTCTTGAAGTCAGAATGCTATGTTCGCTTGTCCAAATTTGCTCTTGTGTGTCAACCTCAATTCTTAGTTTGTGAGCTCTTTGCCGTATTGCTGTTAATTTGCCTTGCATATTGTTTGCTTGTTTTATATTATTTATTGCCCTGTTCTTTTCTTTTTCTTGTTATTGCAACCTTTGTCAATTCTGTTTATTGGACATTTCTGTCATTTATTTTACATTTAACCATGGCCTCTCATTCTACATTAACAAACTAAAATGTTGTGAACAACCTGTATAACAAAAAATTGATATTGAAATATCTTATGAAAAAAATCATCTTTTTATTTTCTGTATTCTAAATTCTTCACAAAGCTGATAGTTATTACACAAAGAAAATTTTGAATTTCTCTATTAAATTTGACTTCAAAGTTTACTAACTATGGTTGTCAGTAAAAGAAACAGTCCAAGATACAATTTTACAAACTGGAGACACAAAAAACAAGCAAGAACAACAATTTAAATATCTAAGAAATATTTTAACACAGAAGATAAAATGCAACACCAAAATCCAAAGGTCCATTGGGAAAGCAAAAGTAGCTTTCCAAAAGCTAAGCAAAATATTAAAAAACAATAAATTTTTCTTAAAACAAAAAATGAGTATTGAACTGTTATGTATTAAACAATTAGCAAAAAGCCTAAAATAACTGATACTGCCACACTTACCCAGTAAATATAGTATCCATTCCACTAGTGAATTTCTCAACATGCTACAGTCTAATAAATGAAATAAAAAAAGCATCTTAGCCTCCTTAGACATTGAAAGCTTCTTCACTAATATCCCAGTCAAAAATGGTTTAGTTTGTTTTGTTTTACAGCATATCAATCTCAATGGGTTACTTAATGCCAACAAGATTTTTTATTGCTGGCAATAATTTTTACAAAAATGTATTGTTGGTATTAAAACCTATTTTTACACTTTCATAGTGTTTTGACCCTCGTTTGGAGGTTAACTATTTGCTTGTAGCTGGGACCCTAACAGATGCTACTACCTTGAGTCATGGTGAAACTGGTAACACCGGCAACTAAGAGGTGATTCCACACTCCTCAAAACCTCCTGATCAGAGGTTTTGCTGTGAATGTTGTTTATTGTTATACCCAGGATGCCTCAGTCATAGAAACTATAGACATTGTCCTACAGAACATATAAAATCACTCTTCATTCCCAACCCCTAAAAATAATCCAACTATCCTGTATGACAAATGCTTATGGCGACTATGGCAACTTTTATACACAGACTGACAGAGTAGTAATGTGTTCAGCCCTTGGACCGATGCTATCTAATTTCTTTATGTGCCATGTGGAAAACAAAGTCTTCAATAATTACACCAAGCCCACATCCCCAGCATATTAATGGTATATTCATATTAGCAAACAGCTTAGAAGAAATAAAAATCTGAGAGAAACCTTTGAACATCATTCTGTCCTACACTTCATTTATGAACTCAATATTAGTAAAATCCCTTTCTTTGACATTAGTTAATGCCAATAGCTATAATTTTTATTATCTCTTCTTACAAAAAAACAGCAGAAACTCATGTTTATACAACTACCTAAGTGAATGTTCTCACAGATACAAAATAGCTGTTATAAAAAACATGATTTACAAAGCTAAAGTAATCTCTTCTTCAGACATTTTATTCCATAAGGAACTTAAAATTAAATAAACCCTAATGAACAATAATTTCTCTAACCATGTCACTGACAAAAAAAAATAAAATTAGTCTTAACGAAACTTAGAAAAAAAATGACACCAAACCCTTCGCTAATGCAAATAAAAATAAAAATCATGAACTTATTCTATCATAACCAAATGCACCCTAATTATAAACAGGATGAAAAAAACATTTAAAAACATAATTCACCAGTAAATATCACTCAATGATCCTAACAAACACCTAAGATTTATTATCTACTATCAAAAGTTCAAAACATTTCAATTATTATCAACAACACCAGGCCTCATAAATCCACTCCATATAACAATGATGTTGCCTATGAATTCTCATGTCCCCTGGGAGAGTACATATCCAATATGAATAATCAAAAAACAACATTAAATACTTACATTGGGCACATATGCACCACACTCTCTTACAGATTGACCTGGCACCTGTAGAAATGCAGCGCAATCCAGGCACATATTGAACAGCACATCATGAATTACCAAAACATAACTATCAACATAAGATAAATATTAGTATATATTATATTATTTATATATACACACACACACTAGCCAAGGTACCAGTGTTGCCTGGATTTAAATGGCTGTAATTGTATCACTTCACCTCCCTGTATACCCACACACCCCTGGCTAGAAATGTCTGCCTGTGTCCCCGCTTGCATGCATTACCTATTGGTATACTAAGCTATTCCCCCCACTCATCGTTTTTATGGTATGTCCTTTGCAAGTGTTTGATTGTTCTTAATAAAGGAATTCCATGCCTAAAACCTTCTTGTGTGGTTGTTGCTCAAGGTTAAATTGTTTCAATGTTTTAGATATTCAGTAAATTTTCTATGGTCATAATAACTTTCAAATAGTATGGCATTATTCACTATCTAATAATCAAACAAAAACAGGGACGAAGCTCCAGAGTTTGATTCAACTACAGGTGCAAACATATGAACACCCCCTTCTTTGCATGTTTACTGTAAAGCTGGTGTTAATAAGATGTTCTTCGGAAATTTTTTTCTTTTAACCCTTCAATAATACTTCTCAATCTTTGCATCAAAGGTTGTTCAAATGCCAATTTAGGACCTAGTTTGTCACAGATTTGGTCCATTTAATTGAAATAATCTAAACCAAACATTCACACAAGACAATTTGTCTGTCATATGTAATTTACATGACAAATTTGGAAAGTATCGGATGAAAAACCAAGGAGTTATGGCCGAAAAATGAGCTTTTTGAACAGTTTTTCGTTATACACAGGGAAGTGAGCAGGACTAAAATCATGCTATCTTATTTCTTACATGATCGCAAGTTTTTCGTAACATGTTTAAAGAAAATCAGATAAAAATGAGGAAGTTATTCAAGTCTTTATTTTTAGTATGGAAAACCCGATTTTTTCACAGCTCTTTGCAATTTTTGTGTGAAGCCAATGTCACAGGAAAACTATCAAGCACTCTACATAAACCTCATAACATGAGCTATATTTTTCATTAAGTGCAAAGAACATCTGCTCATCCAGTAAAAATTTTGTTTGCATGTAACTTTGCCTTGGTTTTTGCAAAAATTTGTACCCGCCTTCAGTTTTATCGATTTGTTTGCCAAACCTGGGGGCCTGGAGATCAAAAAGTTGGTTTTGACTTATTTTAGTAAATTTGCAACATGTGTGTACACTTTCATCTAAATCAGTCAAGAAATGTGTATATACATGAATAGCTTACGCACACACAAATCTTCTGTTTTATATATATATATATATACACACACACACACTGCAACATTGCTACCAATAACCATAGATTATTTAAAACTCCCAGCTCTCCAAAGAAGACCAGGATGGTGACAACTACCACACTATTTATCTAGTCTGTCTATCGAACTGATCAATATTTGGTTTATCTAGTCTGCCCAACAAGTATCTGGCCACTTTAAATAACTCAATAATGTTATGCAGACTTGGTGTAGCTTCTCACCTGTTCAGAAAAGACCATATACTGTGCACATCCAGACAGATAAACTCCTGTAGGATTTCTATTAAGAAGGCTCTTCAGAGGAGAAGATCAGCAAGTAAAACCCAGATAAAATTTTGGTACTGATGCTTCAAACTTGCCCAGGAATCTGATAAAAAGGATTTGTGTCCTGAGGAACCATTTGGAAAGTATTTGTGGTCAACACACATCAATACAGACATAAAAGAGGTCCCGGATCACATGTGGACATGTCTATCAAAACAAGTTACATCGGGCTTTTCCCCCATTAGCGGCAAGACTGCTTGACATGTCCAGATACGGTCCTCTCTGCAACTTGTCCAGATCCAGGTTTTGGCTAGTGTTTCCTGTCAATAAAAGTGATGGAAAAACAGCAGTCAGCAAGATTCAGTGTTTTGTGAAGGACCTGTAGACATTTTGTTCCTAAATTTGCTGTGTCTTCTAAGGCATTATCATTTTTTTTACTTCTTGTCTCATTTCTTTTCTCTTCCTATCACCCCCATAGCACCTGGGGGAACTATCATTTAGGCATTTCCTTCAACCTCAATACACCCTTGCTGTAGTTTACAACAGTACTCCACCATTTAGAATATTTTATGCATATTTTCTGATCAAAACATTGCCCCACCATGGTCTTTCAGCCACTCTACGATTCAAATTTGTCTGCTTGTTACTTTTGAATCTTCACTAAACCACAATCACTATTGAAAGAGATAGTTGAGATTAAGGAGATCTCGACAAAGTATCTAAAGAAGATTTTGCAGATTGTTTTGAAAAATGAAAGTGATGCTGGAATAAGTCTGGTGTGAAGTCCCAAGGAGAGTGCTTTGAAGAGGAATAAGGCATTATTGTCCACAGCAAGCTATGTTTTCATTAATATTAAATGGTTGGATCATTTCTGGACAGACCTTCTATATGTCAGTCTGTTCATATCTAGCTATGTATTCTATGTACCTACCTACCTCTGTTCATACTTATGTATGTATATCTACTTATCATAATCTCTCCATATTTATCAATGAGTCTTTTATAATATTTACTAAGCTTACCATTATATGGCACATAGTTAAGTGGGTGTGAGGGAAATGAAGAAAATGTTGTTCTAGGCTTCCTTGTGGGGAGGGTTTACATTTAAACTTTCAGAGAATATTTTCCTTCTTTTTCAATTCAGAAACCTAAGAGTATCTTTCATTTAAGCGTTCTAAACAGGAAATTTTGCTAAACAAAAAATGAACACACTATCATAAAAAGCATTGCTTTATAAAAAAAAATAGTGAAAAAAAATAAAATGAAGATTGGGAAAGTGGGTGAAAAATCAAGCCTGGCATCGTCAAGATTTTGGTGTTATCTCAAAATGCAGGCCATCCCAAGAGACTGGTAAATGTCTGGCATCTTAGATCAATAAAACTGTGCACTTATCAGTCTTTCTCTCCAGTTTTCAAACTATTCATGAGAAGGTAGCAGTGAATACAACCAGGAAAAAGAAAGACGTCTGTCCTAAAATAACAAACATAAGCTTCTTTTTTTTATCTCAAACATTTATAAATGATTGCTTAGATTTATTCTTATTTGTCAAGAAAGAAAAGATCTTCAGAGCTAAGAATTAAAAGTTGATTGCCTAAACAATTCTCATCAAAGTAGACAATTTCAACACACACAATATTATATACACACACACACAAATACATTATATATATATATAATGACTTGAAAAGAACTGTAGACATTTTTTTTCCTTAAGAATTCTTGCAACCAACATTTCTTCAGAAGGATTCATTGGTTTAATTGGGATGATACACAAGATGATATTCACAAAATCCAAATAGTAAATGTGGAGGGGAAACTTAATTTCAGAACACGACTAAAACAATTTATTAGTAAAAATAATTACCATTTTTCTACAGATCCATTATTCATGAATCTAACTTAGATCTAATACATAAAAATCAATGAAGATATTTACAAAATATGCATGAGATATGCTTTAATAATGAGTTGATGCCACAGAATAAATATACTGACTTAAAAAGAACTGCAAACATTTTTTCCTTAAGAATTCTTGTGACCAACACTTCAGAAGGATTTGTGGGTTTAATTGGGATGATACACAAGATATTCACAAAACCCAAATAGTAAATGAGGGGAAAATTTTTGGAACACAACTAAAACCAATATATTTTTCCTTTATTTTTATTGGCCTTAAGATTTTGGCCAGCACAATGTGTATGTGTGTGTATGTATATATATATATGTATGTATGTATGTATGTGTTTAACATTCTTTTTATAGATACAAGTATTTAAGTAAATGCTCTGTTTATAGTAAACAGTATTAAATAACATTTACTGGCCTGAATGTCCAAGAAATTTTCATAGAAAATTTTCGTCCTCCGACAGGATTCGAACCTGTATCCTATCCGGAACCATCATATAGCCTGACGTGCCTTAACCAATTCGGCCACTGAGGATCGTTCGGTTGGCAAGGTCAAATTTACTGCTTATAAACTTCAATCTTCCATGAATCTCTCACGTACATTCATAACTGCTCATGGCGTATCAAATGTAAACAAATGACGTCACACATTATGAAATGGACAAAGTCCGACAATTATTTAAAGACATTTTTATGTTTAACATTCTTTTTTATAGATACAAGTATTTAAGTAAATGCTCTGTTTATAGTAATGTTATTTAATACTGTTTACTATAAACAGAGCATTTACTTAAATACTTGTATCTTTAAAAAGAATGCTAAACATAAAAATGTCTTAAAATAATTGTCGGATTTTGTCCATTTCATAATGTGTGACTATATATATATATATATATATATATATATATATATATATATATATATATATATACACACACACACACACTGCTGGTCAAAACCTTAAGGCCAATAAAAATAGAGAAAAAAAAATACCTTTTTGCATTGTTAAACTCAACCACTGAAAATAACGAAAAATAAAAATTAAAAACTTTTTTAGTATTTAATAGGGAAATTTGAATACTAGAAAATTAGGCTAAATACTAACTAAAATTTTAGGCCCATATTTCAAAGAAGCTTTAATTGGTAAACATGTAATGAAATTTAGTCATTTGTATTCTGTCATTAGTGTACTGAACATCTCCCCAATATCCCAGAACAAATTTGCAAGAACAAATTTGCAAGAAAAAAAAAAAAATTTAAAAAAAAAGAAAATGGTGCTCAAACACATAGCAACCAATTGTGTGAATGCCGACTTGTTTCCTTTTTAGACATGCAGACACAACACAAACGAAAATGGAAAATGGAAAATGTTTCATTCTTTAGTCTCCATCAGACTAGAGGAATGTTGAAGTTGATGGGATTACACATGCTTATGGAGGAGAGGAGGATACTGAAATTTTAAATTTAAATTTTTAAACATAACTTTTTATTTTTTATTAGTCAAGCCGATTTCACTTAGTTTCTTTCTTAGGAGATTTAAGATCACCATGTGGGAAATTTAATGACAAGTGATAAAAATAAACATTGGCCAGACTATATACACAAACACATTTAAAAATAAAAAAAAATTTTCCTTTCATACTCGTAGGTATCTGCAAGTATAAAAGGATCTTATTGAAAATAAGTAGACAGAACATTTCTAAATTATATAACAAATCATGTCTTAATGAAAACATGCTGCCGAAATATACACGCATATATATATATATATATATATATATATATATATATATGAACAGTGTATATTTCAGCAGCAAGTATTCATCTAAACAAGGTCAGTCTGTTTAATCTTTTATTGTATTTTTCCAATTTTTAAATAAGGTGTTATATATTAGAAACAAAATTATGGGTAAACTGTCTATTAAACGTCTTAATTTCAGTGAATGAACACTCACTGAATAATGGGAGTTATGTTGTAAGCATGTTAAATAGAATTTAGTTTCATGAAGAAATTCAGTGTCATTGGCTGAAAGGAAAAAAAATTTAACAGACTGAGCAAAGCACAACGAAACAGAAAATCAGGAAGTTGAGTTGTATGCAATGGAATTTGATATAGAACTAAAAATATTCCCTTCCATGCAAAGGCAGATCACTTGGGATAATCTTGAGGGATTTTAGAAAGGCAGGGTTAGAATGAAATAGATAAGAAGTTGTAATGGGGAGGGGTTAGCATGAATATATGAAAAAGGAGATTGAAGTACTTAGTACATGAATAAGTTTTTAAAATGGTATTTACAAACATATTTTACAAGGTGCCCAGTAAAAAATGCAGTAAATTCAGAAAGAAATTTATTTAGCTACCATGATTCATGCTCAAACTGAACAATCATCGTAGATGTTCAAAATGTTTGCTTGAATGTTCAACACAAAGTTGTAAGCGTGGTAACCAGGAGGCAGTAGCTTTGCAGATTGTGTCAAGAGGAATTTCATTCCAAGCTTCAGTTAAGTGAGTTAGGAGTATACTCCAGACACGGTAAATCCATAACATTCAGATCTCGGATTTTACAGGGTCACTGAAATGGACAAATTAGAGATGGTGTATTTTCTCAAAGAATAAATTTGCCGCTTTTTAACTGAGCAACCTGTAGAATATTAGTTGATGATGATGTGCATGTGTGTGTGTGTGTGTGTCTCTCTCTCTCTCTCTCTATATATATATATTTCTTTAATTGAATTTACCTCGAGCAAAGCAGTGATGCCACTAAGACACAAGAGGTTACTGGGTGTGAAAGAATTAGAAAACAGAAAACATTATGAAGAAGTGAGAACAATTGAAGAGCATTCAGGAAGACATTAAATAATGATTGACATTGCATTTAAATTCTTGAAGATCAAAGTTGGCTGGAAAGCATTCAGCTGGAAGAGAGTTCCACAATTGAGAAGTGTGAGAAAAGAAACTGTTAGCATAGAACTTATGATTACATCTAGCCAATTCAACTGTAAATTGATGAGACCTTTTTGTCAAAATAGTACTGCGCTTAAATTCATAAAGCCTAGGTATCATAGTGAAGAGCTTATCCAGACAATTACCGTGAAAGTATTTATAGAAAAGGCAGAGGGAAGCAATTTTACAACAGTGGGAAAATGACTGAAGCTGAGATATTAGGTCAGGACCAGTAATATTGCTGATTCTTTGGATTTTATCAAGAATCTCTAAATATATAGCAGAAGCACTGGAACATATGTGGCAGCAATATTCTAAGCAGACAAATGGTAGACATACATGTGTAAGATAGATTCTGGAGAGAAAAATTGTCTAGCACGACAGAGTGAACCAACTTTCTTAGCCTCTGGTCTAGCAATGGATTCAATATAATCTTTCCACTTCATCTCAACTGAAAATATTAACCTGAGAAGGTGCAATTAGTCACTGTCCTCAAGTTTACCACCAACCATGCTAATAGAAGGCAGAAAGGGGTCTCTCAGATGATTAATAGAGAGCAGTTCTGTTTTAGTTTGTTTGTTTGTTTTGGTTTTACGGCATATCAACCTCAATGGGTTATTTAATGCCAACAAAATTTTTATTGTTGGTAATATATTTTATTTTTTTAAAAATCTATTTCTGGTAATATTTTTCCTTCAAAAATTCCATTTCTGGTAATAATTTTCTTTCAAATACGTATTGCTGGTAATGTTTTTCTTTTTTTCAAAAAATGTATCTCTATCTATAAAAGGCAGGATGTGTTTGTGTGTGTAACGAATGCACGGCCGCAATTTTCGACGGATTTGCACCAACATTTACATGCACATGCTCCAAGTTAGCGGGAAGGCCAAGACCAATTTTGCATTTCCCAACTCCCATCGATAGTGGAAATAATAAATTTTTTCATGCTTCTATGGCAGTTTATCATGTAGTTTGCAGCCATTTTCTACTGGCCAGAGAGCCTATAGCTGGCTGCCACGAATAGGCAGGAAGATTCTATTGGCCAGCTGACTGACACAAATTAGCATGCTAGCATGCAAAAAAAAAAAAAAAAAAAAAAAAAAATCGATAGCTGCATTCGTCACAAGTGGGAAAAATTTAAATCTGCATGGCACTTTACTCCAATTGGCTCATTTGCTTGCTTAAACTCAACGTTGATTCTGATTCCGCAGAACTGGGTTGGGTGTGAAAAAGTATTTGTTATTAACATTCTTTTTTCATTCGGTTCTTCCAGTTATGAGTCCTTTTTTAAAGCTGATCGTTTTGTGTTCATTTTGTTTAATTCTTTTTTCGTAACAGATTTAATGTTTAGTATAGAGCTTAGAAAAAATTTGCAGTGTGAGATAGGCAAGAAGTAAGGCATGTAGCAACATCAGCATGGCAAAGGGCACTCCTTTAAAGGCAAGGAAGGGCAAAAATATTTTAAGTCAAGTGATAACGATTGCTGTGAGTCGTACGATTTTTGAATCAAGCACGGGCAACGCCAGGCCATGCTGCTAGTATATATATATATATATATATATATATATATATATATATATATATATATATACACATACTATTTTTACTACTTAAATGTTATTTTTAGTGGTTACTTGTATTTGAGTAGGCACTATTTATTAAACAGTCTATTTATTTTGATCTACTAGCCTGAATATTCAAGAAATCTTATAAGAGAAAAATATGCCCTCTCAGGTAATATATGAATCTGTGTTTCCCTTAGGGGAAACTATCATTAGATCTGACATGCTTTGAACCTCTTAGTCATGGCATGCATTGATGGCCAAACTAAAGCTGAATAGTGCCTTTCAACACAAATTTTACTCTGACTCTTGAAATAGACATATCTACTTAGATGAAAATAAATAAATATTTTGCTTAATAAATAAATGGAGTGTCTACTCAAATATGAGTATCCACTAAAAATAACATTTAAATAATAAAAGTCTGTCAGATTAATAAATTAAAAAACCATCACTTTTTTATTATATATATATATATATATATATATATATATATATATATATATATATATTTAGGATATTTTTATGTTTATACATTCTTTTTATAGATAAAATATTTAAGTAAATGCTCTGTTTTATAATAAACAGTATTAAACAACATTTACCAGTCTGAATGTCCAAGAAATTTTCGTAGAAAATTTTCGTCCTCCGACAGGAATCGAACCTGTATCCTATACGGAACCGTCATATAGCCTGACGTGCCATAACCGTTTTGGCCATAGAGGAGCGTTTAGTTAGCAAGGTCGATTTTACTGTCTTAAAACTTTAATCTTCCGTGAATCTCTCACGTACATTCATATCTGCTCGTGGCGTATCAAATGTAAACAAATGCCGTCACACATTATGAAATGGACAAAGTCCGACAATTATTTTAAGACATTTTTATGTTTATACATTCTTTTTATAGATACAAATATTTAAGTAAATGCTCTGTTTTATAATAAACAGTATTAAACAACATTTACCAGTCTGAATATCTGAGAAATTTTCATAGAAAATTTTAGTCCTCAAGCCGGCAAATGTTGTTTAATACTGTTTAGTATAAAACAGAGCATTTACTTAAATATTTGTATCTATAAAAAGAATGTATAAACATAAAAATGTCTTTAAATAATTGTCGGACTTTGTTCATTTCATAATATATATATATATATATATATATATATATATATATATATATATATATATATATATATACTCATTTTCTATACATACAAAAAAAATCCTTAAACAATAAAACAGTCTAAATCATAATAAAAAAAAAATAATCCCAATATAATAAAAATTTTATCAACACTTAAGCACATGCACAGAATACATAATGTAGTCACAGTACACACACAAGAAATTTGATACACATATCCATTTCATCACATGACTGTTTCTGGAATTATACACACACACATTACAGGATATACACAGAATACCCATTAGAATCTTAAAATCTACATGCACATACATACATACAAACTCAACAAGAAATGAACTCATGTCATCTACCTGACTAATGAAAACAAACAGCACAGAACTCAAAATTATGAAATCTCTCCGCATTTCCCTCATTCCCAAAAAATGTCTAATGAAGCTAAAATAAAAGAGGGAAATATGTCAAATTTATAAAGCTTTTCCTATTTGTTCCTTATATATATATATATATATAATAAATTTGTTGGCCAGAACAATGTCAGACCAGCAAATGGACATTTTAAAAAAGTGCTCAGTACATAAATTCGAAAAAATTGAACATGTGGAACAGATGATATTAAAAAGTAGGTGTATTTACCAGTTACATGATCAGGTTTCTTCAGGTGGTATTGATAAATTATGTTTTTTTAATGCTCCATTTCATCGTTTATAAACCTATCATCATAACAAGATCTACAGAAGGGGAGGGGTATGGCAAGAGTAATTGGAATGGGGGGGGGGATTATTCTTGGATTAACTCTCATTCGGGTTCGTATAGGCCCAAAATATACACTTCAATAATCCTAACCTACTGAACAAAAAAAGTGAATTGATGTCTCCATGTAGACACACAAAAAAGTAAGCATCTGCTCAACTACTTTGAGCCGAATTTAAATAGATTTTAAAATATTAATATGTAGCAACCATTAATAGCATTTTTATATCTATGATATACACATATATAATTCTATAGAACATACTTGATTATTTTTCTACATGGGTATATATAATAACACTTTAGTAATATACTTTAATAAGCACTTATTATTTATGTTACCACAAACCATGCAAAAAAGGGAGTAATCCCCCTTGGTACATAGCGTATTTACATAAATTCAGAATCTTTTAAAATTTTTTTTTAATTTAATTCCTCGTTTTTGAACCTTAAGACTTTCATCGATATAAATTATTAATAATTTAAATATTACAGATAACAATAATATAAAGAACAAGTTTTAAGGCATCATTTTAAATTGACTCCACGAGAAGGTGAATTTCACAACACTTAACATTCAGTGAATATTCAGCACCTGATCTTTGTGTAACTGTATGAAACTCTGAGTTGTGTTCTCGACGTGGGATATTATGCATATTCACTTATATATATATATATATATATATATGTTTGTGTGTGTACATGCACCGGTTATTTGTGAAAATGTCATAAGCATGCCATTGATTGAAAATGATCAAATGTAATACTACATAGCATTAGCCAAATCTTAAAACTACCATTTCTCTTTCACAAATATTGACAGTATTAATATAACAGCTTTCAATATGTCACATGATATAAAAAGAGGCATGTCATTCTCACGGTACTAACCTCTAACCATCATGACTTAAGAATGGCCAAGTGAACAGCAAGAATGTAGTCCTGCATGTTCCCCATAGATATCTCTCTCTCCCAGTAATGCACACAAAGTTAATCTTTAATGGTCTTGAAGGATTTGGAGTCAATGAGGGTTATGTCATGCTAGTATTTAACTTTTTATCATATTTTTTCAATTCCCAAATGAGATCTTGTATATTGGGATTAAATCCGTCCAAAGTTCAGATTTCTGGTTTTGTTCAAATACTTTCAGATTTATTTATAATTTTAATGTGTTTGTGTGCGTGTGTGGTGGCTCAGAATGAGAAATTGGAGAGCCGAATTTGAATTTCAGTTAAGTTTGTGAGATTTCAGTTACATTCAAGTACCCTTTGGAAAGGTATGAATTCATCTCCACCTAGATATGGGTTAAATAGTAGAGCAGACTGAACTCTCTAACTTTGTTTGACAGTAAGTCTAAGAGGAGGACAACTCTGAATGCAAATCCTCAGGACTGTCATTTGGAGTCCTTGTGGCACACTGTACACCAGTTCTCTCTATTCAGTTCTGAAAAATGTCATTGGTTCTGCACAGTTCTAGAGAGTGAAATACTGGACCCCCATACATTGTAAGCCAAGCTAGTGTCCATTATATATATATATATATTGGTGGAATTATATATATATATATATATATATATATATATATATTAGTGGAATTATGTATATATATATATATTAAAGAAATAATAATCTTCAAACATGGATCTACAAATTTTAATAATTTTTATTATAAGTATTATTTTTCTTTTAAATTGAAAGAAATGAATTACAAGATTTTTAGCAATATATCACACAAAATGTTTTGTGTATCATTTTTTTACAGTAGCACTGAATGAACTGCATTAGTATAGGATAAACAATAAATGCGTCTATATGTGCGCAGATGTATGCGACAGGTCTAATGTGTATGAATTGTAGTTGCTGACCTTATGAAATAAACACAGGAAGTTTGTTGCGACTATTGACGCATGTAAACAGCCTATCACTAAGCATTATTTTGTAATATTGTATACATGAATAAATAAATGAAATATGTGAGTAATTAATTGTGAGAATTTCAATTTCAGTACAATAATAGCACAAGTCTCTGAACCTTCCAATGTCACTTTGTATTTAAAGTATATAACATTAACGAGACATGTGATTGTTTTCAGATCCTATTTTTATTTGCTGTTCAAATATTGGGCAGATGAAGATGGATCTGAAAGGAGGTGACAATATGCCTGTTCAGAAAATCTATTTTTATGAAAGAAACTTCTCAGAGTTCTGGGTCATTTAGATAAAAGACTTCAAAGAACTCTTTGATGTGGTCAGATGATGTTAGAAGTGGAAGTCTTTCATCCAGGTATTCATATTCGCTGGTTGACACCAAAATTAAGAGAGTTGGCTGGCAAAATCAGTTGTTGTAGAAATCTGCTTCAAAGTAGTCCATTTACTACCATTTGCTGACCTGACATGTAAACTATGTCACAAAATGCCAGCATCTCCTGATAGAAGCTATTTTGTGGTATTTCTAACTTCTTGCCAGTAAGCCTTTGTGTTTTTTCCTTTTTAAGCACTGAACAAATCACTAGAATTAAAATAAAACCTTTTTTGTTTACTATAAAACTTAGTTGATCTTCTGTCATTCTCTCTATTTCTTGTGTCTCAAACATGACAATGCCAAAAGTCAAAGATTTCGTCCATTTAATTTATCCACTACCTTTTCTTCTGAATGACTGTTGTCTGCTTTTGAAATGGCTTTCTTCTGACTGCTCTGTCACAATAAACGATATGATGATGATATAGCCATTCTTCAGCTCATTTTCATATCTGCCATGTCTGTCTCTTTAAAACAAGGATTTTATTTTAAAAAGACAAAAACAACACAATTTCCTGCTTCTTATGACAAAGAAGAATTTTCTGATGACTCCTGTTAATCTGAATGAGATCTAGATGTTTCTTTCCTTCGTAATTGATCGCTGTTGGGACAATAAAAACTCAAAGTCCCCATATCAAAGTCATTCAACACTGGTTATTTCCACCTTTGGATTGATCTCCTTTCAAAATTGGACAATTCCTTGCTCCTCGACTATAAGGCTTTTTTCTTGCATTTTTTAATAATAAAATTAGTAATTGTCAATATATCATATTCTAATTCTGCTTGTTCCTTAGCAGATACGTAACACCCTGTCAATACCTCATAAATAATGGATTATTCCAAGGAAAGGCAGAAAAAACAGATGCTGTTTGATTTATTGAGAGAAAGAAAGACAGACAAGGAATATAGAGAAGGTGATAACATTCATGTTTCATGGCTGCTTCAGTGAAATAGAAAATCTTGTTAATTTAAAATATTTTCATTTGTACCCTCATACTTCTTTAAATAATGACTGACATTCATATTTATGATTATTATTACAATATTTTCTTAAAGTTGCTAAGCTCAAATATTTATCAATGTAATAGAATTTACACATATTTTAAAGTCTTGGAACATACAAGGAGCTTATTACACTCATGGATTATAAGTAATATAACTTAAGTAAGGTTCATTAGAAAATTCAAATAGTGAAACAGTAAAATTTTCACATGTATATTATACTTTTACAGGTATTTTATATCTCCATTGATACATAGATATAAATAAATAAATAAGTGGACATTGAAATCAACACACGGAGGTGACAGTCTGTCCACTTTTATATTTATATACACTATCCTTGATACTGAACACGTTAACCCATAAATATAGCATACCTTAAAACTATATATATATATATATATTTCACAGGTATATTTCTCACAACTCCTTTTCAAATCTGACAATTCCACATCTCTTGGTCTATAAGGACTTTGTGAAGATTTTGTGTGGTTATTTCAATTTTAACAGAATAATTGTCAATGAGCTGATTACTTTGAGATTTTTGACACTGCTTGGGTAGATGAACTTGTTATAGGGAAACTATTTACTCACTCACCAGCATAGCATACCAGTGACACAATATTTCATCAGTACTAGAAATCAGTTGGAGCAATGAAGAATTCTGGCTTTATTAGCATCACATGCCATTATATTTATTTACCAGAAAGGAATGGTTTCCAAAACTAAGTAGAATGTACAAGAACAACTTAAACTTATTTTTTTAATCAATTCACCCCGAACAAGGTGATAATGCCACTAAGACACAAGGGGCTACTGGGAGTGAAAGAGAATAAAAAGACTTTAGAAGGAACCAGAAACCCAATCCTAAACAGGAAACAAGGGATAAACCTCTACTCCTGTTCAAAATGAAAGAGAGGAGTTTAATGAAAATTGTGTGAAATCCAGGTTCAAATGTACAGTTTGATTTCATCAGCTTTATTGTTATATATTTAAGGAGTGTCTGATTTTTTAAGGCCACTTACCCATCTGCTTAAAAAAAAGTCAACTCTGACAAAAAAAAAAACCTACATACTCAAGACCTTACTACCATTGCCCCACTTGCTTGGCCATGTAAGTAAATCCTTGTTTTAAATGGGTGCGCTTGGTAATGAACACAATACTAAATTTCATTTGCCAAAGAAATATATTATATATAACTATGAACCTAAAGAGCCAGGTAAACCTACCTAGGTTTCACCTATGTGGATCGTCAGGGTGTACATGTTCTTAGTTCTTTCTTTTTTTATCCCTTATTTTTCCTTGGGTATTGGTTTGTTCATTTACAAGCCAAAACATCTAAGGTTTTTACAGACGAGTATAATTACTTATATTTATATTACTATTATATATATATATATATATATATATATATATATATATAATTGCTGGTATCTCCTAACAAATGGACAGGGCAATTGCTGGAGGGTCAACCTACAAAACTCTAGAGTCAGGATGCTGAAGGTAACATCAATCTGATAAGTGACAAATTTTATATTTTTATTAATCATATATATATATATATATATATATATATATATATATATATATATATATATATCATGGGTATATTTATTGTACATACTTTTCAAATCTGAAAGCCTAAAGGCTTTAAAGTGTCCCAATTTTCAGAAAAGAACAATGCTGTAAAATTAGGATGATACCTGGTTGCCAGGTCTTCTCCCACAACCACTGTTAAAGTACTTGGCCGTCTTGCATTAGCCTTACATGCTACCAGCAGGGCTGCAACAAATGGGGAATCTGCTTCTAAATTTTCATTAGCAAAACCAAGCTATAAGTATGAAGTGAATGTAAACAGCTTTAATTTGAATTTGAACTCAGTTTGTTCAATTCTGCTTTTATACCAGTAACACAAGTTTGTGTCAGTGAGTGTATCTTTAGTAAATGTCAAATCTGAACAAAACAATGCTAATTATCTCTGCTATTTATCTGCACCTAGTATAGTACAAAGAGATATTTTTAGATAATTTTCCACCATCTCAAGATAAAATTTCTGAAGCAATAAATAGTAACTGCATAAATTTAGCTTTAAAATGATTTACCTACACAAACTATTTTATTTAAATAACTTTGTATGATGAAAATACAAATAAAAAAGTCATGAGATCATCTTGGCTTCCTTCTGACTTGACATCCATGTTATTCTGGACAAAGACTTGTCATGCGCCTCAGAAATTTCAATATCTCTCTTCCTGATATTAAGTATAAGTGTACATTTTGTTGCCATTGTTTCTACAATTTTGTCGTTGCTCATGTTTGGTCCATGAATTCTCAGCATCTTTAAGTAAACCAAATTCCTGTTTCAAATCTTCATCTGTGAGGAAATTGTCCAAAATTCACTGCCATATAGGAGGACTGATTGGTAGCTTTGTAAAAGATCAAATCTAACCTATAAGCACTTCTTTCCATGATCTTTATCAATACCATATTCAGACATGTTTTACACTAGTAGAATTAATAGTAAAGTCATATTTTTATTAGATAAAACATTGTCATCTAGAACAGTCTGCCCATGTGAGCGAAATAAAGGGTTCAGTTCGTCATTCCAACCACCTGAAGAAGGCCGGAGCGTACAATGGCCGAAACGTTGTGATAAACATGGCGACAAAGATGAGGACAATAGTCTGAATAATGTAAATCATGTACATTGTCAATTATTATTAATTTTGACGAGCATTTACTTTCAACTTATTGTATTTTGCTGCTTATAAGATGCATTTTTTTTAATCAAATATCTCTAAAAAACCACACCTTGCATCCATTGAAGGTCAGTAATGGGAATTATAAGTTTAGGGTGTGAAGTGAGCATCAGCTCCCCAGTTACATCCAATTCTGGGTCCTTGAAAGTAAAACAAGGACAAAGTTTCAAAATTAATTTTTTGAGAGAAGCTATTTATGCAGTTGGGATAAACTTGTCAAGATTACTGATGATGAGGATTTCATTTTATAATACCAGTATAAGGATTCAGCACAGGAGGATGGGACACTTTTATTGAGACAGCATCTCTCTTGCTGAATAAGGCTCTAGACCCCTTCCAAGGATAAGTGGGAATTACTAAATAATTAAAACCTCTCTGAAGGTTACTCCAGGAGTTGAAATCAAAGAAATATTAACATAAGATTAAACCACTTAAGCAAGTTAAAATTAATAAAAAGACTTGAAGTTTAAATATACACACACACGCATATATATTTTACAATGGACATTCAGGCAGTGTTTACAGTTTTTAGATTGATTGTTGTAGGCTGATGTTCTTTACCTTATTTTCCATGATATTTTTGGTGTGATTTGTCTTTAATCTTCCAGATATGTTTAGAAAGCATTGTGCTGTTCACATATTTATTTACTATTTGTAAAGGATGTTTTGTGTGCATTATTTCTTTGTTTCCCCCAAGTACTTCAGTTACTTTGATGTATATTTTTTCTTCATTATCTGTTGATTTTACAGTAGCCTCATATATAAAACTGTTTTGGAATATATATATATATATATATATATTCTGAGACTAGCTTCATAACCCTCACACTATGGTGAGGTGGTTCTATTTATAGATATTTACCTCACTTAGGTTAATCTGACACAAAGCTACAAGTATGGGGCACTCTATAATTAAAAATCACTAAATTAAAAATGGACTATGAGACTAACTTTTATCCATTGTAATATTGTGAAACAGTCAAATGTAGGCATTTACTAAATTTAGTCTGGCACAAAGCTCCAGTAAAAACTGAAGTTCTATTATATAATGCTACAATGATGTGGGAGTGTTAGAGGGGGTGTAGGAGAAGACATTAGTGAAGAGAACTAAGGAAGAGGATAGTAAACAAACTGGATTCAGGAAAACAGAAGATGCAAGAAACTGGAATAGAGTTCCACAGGTTGGAACTGCTAGGAAAAAAAAAAAAACTGATAGAGTAGAAATGATGCTTGCATCTAAGTAGTGCAACAGAAAAAGGGGGAACCTAGTTGCACAATTAAATTCATGCAGTCAAGACACTAAGCAGGAAAGTACATCAGTTGCCATGAAAATATTTATAAAAAAGACAGAGGGAAGCCATGTCACATCAGCAGGGAAGGGACTGGAGTTGAAATGCTACATCAAGATTGTAATTATTACAACAATCCAGTTATTCAAATTTTGTCAAAATAATATTGATGCTTTAAACTTTGAAAACAATGTAAACTAGATTTAACATTCTTTGAATTTTTATTATACTTTAACTAGGCAACAATGTGAATGAATATTTTTGAATAAATTTTAAAATTCCTCTTCTATTACAAAACTTTATTTTGGAAATAAAAAAAATACTTTAGTAAAGTCAAATTTGAATGTGTTTATACTTTCTTTGAAAACATCTCTCATTTGTTTTGTCAATCAGCAAAAGAAAGTAATAATCTGAAACTTTTATTGATAACAGTGTGGCTTTTTTTATGTACTATAGTATAGCAGTGATCAATGCAGAAAGTAGAATTAATATGTAAAGTTCAAATTCTGGTCAGGTTTGTTGCATTCACTTTCACAGAAATACCACTGCGAAAGGTATGAATTCATCTTTTCTCTCCTATTCAGGTTAAGGTTTTTAGCCTTGGCAACCAGTCTTGGAGAAGGGTATCTCTGAATTCAAAACTGCTTAGGTGTGGGGCTAACAGCTTCACCTCCTAAAAACCAATATGCTACGGAAGCCACAGCAGCAAAACAAGCTTGGTGAAGCTGTGTCTCTATTCTCTGCAGGAGAGTGTATTTCTGAGGAGGAGGACTCCCAACCCCCCAACCTCTCTATTTCTGAGGAGGAGGATTTTCTATTTTCCTTTGGTTCTCTCAAAGAATCAGTTGTATAAAATTAACAAGTAATTCCTGTCCTGATTCAGTTATCCAGTCAGAAGTGTTCAAGTTAAACAACAAAACCTTGATAAAAAGAGTTTGCAAATACTCAGGCAGAACACCCACATGCTATACTGATCCAAGGATCTGACCCAGAGTGCACAGATACTTGGTTGATCCTATACACAGGGCTATGATGTGACACTAATTCTAGGGAGAGTGTGAACATAATGTGATCCTAGTGTGGATCCATATGTAAATAGTCCTACTATTTTTTATGGGTACTATGCTAGTTTGAACAGAAGCATTACTCAAAATGGATTGTATAATTTACAAACTGCAGTCATACCTGTTTAGATTATACAAGATGATGGATATCCTCCCTATCCTTGAGTTTTTATTATTATTAAATTAAATTTCTGCTTCCTTTTCAGAAACAAACTGTAAAAAAAAGAAACGAAAAAAACGGAACAACAGCAAAAACCCAAACTCTTTATTTGACTCACTTGCAGAAGACTCATGTTCTTCACCCTCATCAAACAGCTGCTGGTACCAAGATATGATCTGAATTATATATTACCAGAAAAACAGCATGATGGCATTGAATACACACCCAATCCCCCAAATTGTTGATCCTGCTAACTACTTATAGAGACAATATACTACACATATGCCATTCTATGTATCTGCCAGCCCACCTCACTAGACTGCATATTTTCCCCTCTGCCCCATCCTGTGCAACATTCTTAAGGGTTTATATTGTCAAAATACAGGATTCATTGATAACTGGTGTTATCTCAGACACAGAAATAGACAACTCTTTGTGACTGACAAAGAAAGATATTGACAAAGTGACAGAGTGAGAAGAGAGGGGAAGAACAGAGAGAGAGAGAGACGTGTGTGTGTGTGTTAGTATATATATATATATATATATATATATATATATATATATATAGAGAGAGAGAGAGAGAGAGAAAGAGAATGGGAATAAATATTAAGACATCAAAATATAAAGAAACATGCAGAGACAAGGATAGATAGATTTGAACAGGTTTGGATAGATAAGAACAGATTAAGACAGATCAGAATAGACTAAGATATGAACAGACTAGATAATAACAGTGACAGTCAAAATTAAATTGATAATACAAGATCTACATTCAACCAACTTGAGATTTATATAAAAAGGAAAATTTAAAAAAGAAACAATGTTAAGAGAGAAAGTTAAGTTAATATATTTTAAAATAAGTTTAAATAAGATTAAAATCAAAAACATTTTTTGTTTGTTAATTAAATTTTGTTTACATTTTTAAATCTAGAGTTAATTTTGTCCTTTATATATAATCACTAAAATGAAAGTCAACATTTTTTAAATAGCATAAAATACCAGTGTTTTTGTTTAATTTGCAAACCTTGCAGGGAATTTTTGCAGTGAATTCAAATTTTTCATCTAAAAAGGTTAAAATACTTAGCTTTTCCAATGTGCACTTCCTGATGAAAATGTCAATACTTTCTCAAATTATGGGCCCAGCCATTTACTTTTGTATTCTGTTAAGTAATGCAGTGAAGAATAAACCTTCTATTAAGAGCCAAATTGAGGTTGTATAAAAAAACAAAACAAATGGTACAAGTCCCATATGTAATTACAGAGCATATGGATTGTCAATATAAGAGAAGCTCATAAGTACTTCATCTCTGAAGTATTAAAACTTTTCATTAATTTATTGAACACTATTGTTATAACTGTGTGCATGTGTGTGCGTATATATATATATATATATATATACACACACATACACACAAACCTCTCATCAATGGACTAATAGGTGGGGGAAGGGGCAGTCCATTAAAGCCGACTATCCATAGATGGGGAAGGATTATTTTTGAGTTATAAAACCACTATATTAACTACCATTAGTTATGATCAGAATGTAAATACTATAAATATGTATATATGGCATAAATAAATATATACTGTATACACATAGCATATACACAGACACACACACACACACAGTATATGTATGCTAACTCCATCTATATACTTGGGTTGAATAAGACTGACAAAGTTTTCGGCAGTAGAAATAACTCTATTCCCCATATGAGGTAATTTTGGATTTTAAAGTGTACTACGTTTGCTCTGTAATAATAAATACATTGAGCTCTTTTTGTGGATCCGTTTTAATATTTTATATTACTAGGATCCATTTGGATTATATACCAACGGATTTATTACCTTTACTATATAATATAAATAGTAAATAATATTTATTATATAATATAAATAGTAAATAATAATTATATAATATAGTAAATATAGTATAATATAAATAATATGCTGTATTTATTTTTATTACTACAAGGTAACCAAAAAAGTTCTGTCCGTTTTTAAAGGAAAAAAAGAAAACGCTTCACAGTATGTGTAACTTATATTTAGTCTTCGAAGTAATCGCCATCAGCATCCAGCACATTCTGCCAACGTGTCTCCAGCTGTTCAATGCCCTTGCGGTAGAACTCGGGGGGGGTTTTGACGCAAAGAAGTCCGTGAGGGCTTTGCGCAAGTCTACTTCATTGTTGAAGGATTTCCCACAAAGATGATTATCCAGGGAGTAGAAGAGGTGGTAATCGGATAGCGCAACAGCAGGTGAATAAGGTGGATGGCACAAAGTCTCCCACCAAAGTTGCTGTATGGTATCCCTGACCACTCGCGCGACATGCAGCCTGGCGTTGTCATGGAGGAAAAGCACACCTTTGCGATTCACCAGTGGTGGCTCCTTCTGGTGCAATGCCTGTTGCACACGTTTCAATTGCTGCGAGTATAGGTCTCCAGTGACCGTTTGGCCCGTTGGTAGCAGTTCATAATGAACCACTTGACAACCTGTCCACGAGACACAAAGCATAATCTTGCGTGGGTGCATAGGCGGTCTTGTGGTGTGAGGGACAGCATCCTGAGGAGACAACCAATGTCTGGAACGCTTGGGAGTTTCATACAGAACCCACTTTTCATCACTGGTAAGCACTCAATTGAATAAGGATGCGGTACGTGGTGAGAAAGCAGCGATATGCAGGCTGCCACTCGTTGTCCCTTGTGGACCTCCAACAGCATTTGTGGAACCCACTTGCTCAGTTTGTACATCTTACCTAGGCAGTGCAGGTGAAGTCTAACTGTTTCATTGGAAACGTTGAATTGTCTTGCAAGTTCACCACACGTTAGACTACTGTCCTCTTCAATGGCCGCCTTCAGGACTCCGTCACTCAAGACCTGTGGTCGTCCACTGCGAGGCTCATCATGGAGAGACAAATCTCAACTTGAATTTTCAAAACCAACACCTTGCAGTACGTTCATCCACAGCCCTATCCCCAAACGCTTGACATATGCGGCGACTTGATGCAGCTGCTGATAAGCCCACTTTGAAGTCGTAAAGCAAACGAACGAGATCTCTAGATACTTCCATCCTTCTCACAGCTGTCCAGCTTATAGCTGATGGCCAGGCATGGTGCGTGTGTTTTTTTATAACGTCTGATGTTCCTACTTCCGGCTGTCCAAATTTGAAAACAATTGCTACACGCATTTCGTATATATTTCAACTTCATTCAATGACTAATCAAAAACAGACAAAACTTTTTGGTTACCTTGTATATATACAGTATAATGTATATATAGTAATAAAAATAAATACAGCATGACAATAGTGCTCTCTCCCTCTCTCAAAGGGAATACTATTAATATATACAGTTAAAAAAATATTCAATAACATATTTATTATAAATATTAAAATGTACACTACAACTTTATTTACCTTGTGTATATAGTGGAAAATGGAGTGGGGACTCAGTTTCTCTGACTCAGAATAATAAACCAATCTATGAAGTTCCTCTGATACTTAGGTTTGTATACTTCCTTTTTACTTTGATGTCATTATGCAGTTCGATGCAGAACAATTAATATATTAATCAAAACAACAAAAATAAATTTCTCACAGCTACTTTCTCACACATGCGCTAATGTATCGTACTTTATATACTGTACACCTGTCTTTGTTTACAATTGAAAAGCCTGCCACCGCCACCAAGTGGTCACTTTGAGAATTAATACAACTTGTTCTGCTAGGCCCGCAAATTTTTAAGTACATCACTGACGATTTGGAAGGTTTTTTTCCTGCTGATTTTTGTTTTTATTTTGCCTGTAAATTTTGTCCATTGCATCCAATGAGCATTGATGGGGGGGAGGCAGTAGATGGGAGGTTTGTGTGTGTGTGTATATATATATATATATATATATATATATATAAAGGAACAAAAAGTTTGAAAAAAATGATTTGCTGATATGAAGCAAAGGTCTATCAGGTTAAAAATATTTTAAAAAAGGCATTTCAACAGTTGTGACAGTGATGTATGGGTCGCCTCCACTTGGACAGATTCTTACAAGTGTAAGATGCAGACTGTTGTACAATATTGAAAAAATACATAATAGTCATTGTACAGGGAAAATACTGTTTGCTCAATACAATGAGATTGTTGTTCTGTCTGTATTTATGGTAGTTTATGTGTAAATAAACAGGGAGCATTACTTTTATCCATCTATTTATTCATACCAGTCTCTCTGTATCCTTCCACCTACCGCAGTCTATTTGCATCTATCAAATCCATCTGTCCATCCCAGTCTGTTCATATCTATAAAAAATAAAAGCAATTCAATGTTTTTCAAGTCTTACAATACAAACATAAAAATGGCTTCTCCATCTTGTTTGCCACTTCAGTGCTGTTTGGTGGCTATTCAGCTGTTCAGTGTTTCTTAGATCAGGTAAGAGTGAAGAGTTTTATAGAATGTGTTCAGTAATTTGCATCCTTTTACCAAATTCACAGAAAGTGCTGGGCTTTAAATCTCACATGACAATTAAATTTTCTCTTATCATACAAACTTCTACTCTCTCTCTGTCAAGAGTACATTACATCTGGCTAGTGTCTCATCTGCTAATCTTTTTATAGAATCGTGCACAGTACTGTTCAGTAAGTTTTTTGCTTCGATGTTTACATATTTCAATTCTATAGGTTTATGGGGATATTCCATTTGCTAATTCTTCCACTTTGGTCCATTGGAGAGTGGAAACTGACCTATGAAGGTTTTATGGGTTCCATGAGGCCAGGTTTTGTTTGCCTTTTTCAATATTTGCTGCAGTGAATCTTCTGATCTTTAGTGGAGTAAAGTCTGGAGATTTTTTATTTTATTTTTTTAAGCATTCCATCCCAAGCAAGGCAGGAGTGCCACTAGCATACAAGGGGTTACAGAGAGTAGGAGCAAGAGTAAAGAGGCGTGATAGAGGAAAGTATGAAGAGAAGGACGGGGGATTAGATTAAGGCATCTGAAAATGCTGATTGACATTGCATTTGAATAATTGAAGATTATAGCTATCAGGGAAGCAAGTAAGAGGAAGGGAGTTTCACAGATGGGAAGTGTGAGACATGAAGCTATTGGAGTAGAAGAGATGGCTACATTTAATAGTTTTGACAGTGAAAGGGTGGGACTGAGATGCCAACCTAGTAGCACGCTTAAATTCGTGCAGTTTGGGAACCAGCAAAAGTAGCTGAACGGAGCAGTTACCATGAAAGCATTTGTAGAAAAGACAGAGGGAAGCAACCGCACGTCTGTGAGAAAGTATCTGTAGATGAGATGCCAGATCAGGACCAATCACATTGCATATCAGTCTCTGGATTTTGTCGAGGACCTTGAGACAAACAGCAGAGGCTCCAGACCATATATGGCAGCAGTATTCCATGCAAGGGTGAATACTTGATTTATAGATTTGAAGGATGGACTCGGGCAAGAAAAACTTTCTGGTGCAACACAGAGAACAAACTTTATGTACAATAGATGGAGCTATTGATTCAATGTATTTGTCCCATCTTAGGTTAGCGGACAGCATGAGACCAAGCAGACACAGAGAGGTGTTCTTGTGGAGTTGAGCATCAGACATTCTAATGGGAGGCAGGGAGGGTTCTCTGTGGTGGGTAAAAGAGAGCAGTTTTGTTTTTGAGGCATTAAAGTTTACCAGCCATTTCTTGCCCCAGTCGACCACAGATTGGATGTCCTTTTTTGAGATCAATAGACAGGTTAGTTTTGTCAGCAATACCAGATTGGCTATTGAGGCAGGAGTAAATAGTGGAGTCATCTGCATAGATAATTACTTGGGAACTGATGACATCAGAAAGATCGTTAATGAAGATAAGAAACAGTGTAGGACCCAGGATAAAGCCTTGGGGAACACCTGCCGTTGAGAGAAAGGAACTGGAGGAGAAGCCATTTACGATGACCTTCATTACATGGTTTGATAGGAATGATTGTATGTTAAGAGTTGTGGAACAAGTGTGGCCATCATAGATGTGGTTTCAGAGACCATTTATCATTATACAAATTTAATACTTCAAGAACTTTAACTCCTTCAAAGGCACTAGATTGTGTTGCTAAGCATGGGTATCTGTATAGATAAATCTACATTTGAGAATGTTGATTCATTATTTACACTACTTACATTGTTCGCACTGTTGTCCTCATCTTTATTGCCATATTCACAATGTTTCAGCCATTATATGCCCCAACCTTCTTCCGAGGATATACTTTGGAATTTTGAACCAAACCCTTTTAGTCTGTATGGGCAAATTGTTCTAGTTCCACATGCCACACCATTTTTGGATCTCTCAGTTTCAGTAAATTCTCTTTAGTAACTAAACACTCCAAATTTTTGTTCCCTCTTCGGTGGCCAGGTTTTGAACTCAACTCTTTGAATCAAGTCACTTTTTAGATTAGTCAACCAATACTTTTATCCATTGGGCCATCTAGAACAATCTACCCTCATGAACTAAATAAAGGGTTAAATTCAAAATTCCAACATATATCTCCTGAAGAAGGCTGGAGTGTACAATGGCCGAAACGTGAATATGGCAATAAAGTTGAGGACAACAGTCATAACAATGTAAATGGTGTAACTAGTTACAATACCTCATTTCAGAAATATAGACAGATATTGATTGGTTATATAGACATTAAGCAGGCAGGTGTCAACTTTACACAAGACTGTTCTTTTGTAGGCACTGCTTGCTCTTGATTTCATTCATTTCTACATAAAATCTGCAGTTATTCATTCTTGTTTTGTTCTTTTAGATACATTCAGTAAAAGGCCTGTGAATCATTCTGACAGTGTTCCTTGACTTAATGAACATCATTGAATTTTTTGAACAGTTCTCCATACCTTCCCATTGTTCTTTGTTGCATCTACACCTTCTATTTATTCCAATCCTTGCTGTTGCCTCGCATGGCAAAACACTGATAATACAATTTCATCCAGTTGAATTGCATTTTGACTGACTGGACAAGGTGCAATAGGTAAATTGTCACCATTTTATAGTTTTAATTTTGCACATACACATTGTTTGTTTTTTATTTTGTCAACTGCACAGTATAGTAGGGTCCATTGGGCACAATCTGTGAGAAAAAAAGCACCATAACACAATTCACTCTGCCAGAAATTTGGAAACGGCATCCTGTACTGTTTTGTCATTTGCACCGGAAGCTCCAATATGAACATTCCAGAGTGTTTGGATATTGATCTGAGGACAGTGTAGAGGATTCAGAAAGAGTTGGAGGAGTCTAATGGTGATTACGAAAATACGGCAGCTCAGAAAACTCACTGACCATTCTGATAAGAAAAGAACTCCCGAATTTGTTGATGAGTGCCTCAGACTCAACACGGAGGCCTACATCAAGTGCCTTGAGGTGGTTGTGCAGTCCTTGGTTAAGAGGGTGGCTGCTGGAAGACTATGTCTGGCAACAGGACTCTGCACCACAGCACACAAGCAGGAGAACCCAGTCATAGGTGTCAGACAATTTCTGCAGCTACATCAACCATTACATCTGGCTACCAAACCCCAGACTTTAACCCTCTTGATTATTATGTGTGGGGTGCAGTTGAGTGAGGCACCAGCAAAACTCCTTGTAACACCAAAAATAAACTGAAGGCAAGGATTATAGGAGGATTCACCAACTTAAACAAGGAGACCGTCCAGAAGAGTTGCAGGAGATTCTGAAGATGTCTGAAGGCCGTGATTGAAACCAGCAACAATTTTATTGAATAAATTTACTCTTTAGTATTTCAAGATATTTTTGTGTAATTTAGGTAAATATATCTGTTAAAATGAGATGTCAGTGTTATTTTCATTTTTGCATAATTTAGATGACAATTTATCCATCGCACCCTGTATGTTTTTTATATATATTGACATACTCATTGTAGGCCCACTTGAGACAGCCAGTAAATCCAAAAATATATTTGGGTCTATCACCTCTGGATATATTCTGCTGTGCTACTTTACTGAAGTAATATATTTGTACTATATCTGTAGTAATCTGTTTCACGTTCCTGTCACGTCTTTGTCCTTGAACCTCACGGCTGGCTCGTTCAAATGTATTCCTCACTATCTGTAGTCCTTCTCTTCCCAAAGACAAAATCTGCCAGCTTCTATGTCTGCCTCAGTCAGTTATGCAGATTTTTCCACACCCACCTACAGTAGTTTAATTAGTCTTAAGGTACTAGGTATTTTTTGCGTCTTTCATCAGGGATATAGGCCATGTCCATTACATCCCACATAGATAGCAGCTGGGAGGGAGGCCTCTTGTGTCTGGTGCTTCTCCAAAGTTTTGGTCAAACAGTCTCACTTGCTTCTTCATCAGTTTCTGCTACGACCTGCTGATCCTCTTCACCATCATCTCTGCTAAAATGATCAGAATTATCATCAGTCATCCTTGTCATCCACCATTGGTACACACATTCCCAAATTTGACCCTTGCTGTCTCTACTGTCTTTGCTGGCACAAACATCAGTGTTTGCTGAATATGTATCAATGTAGAGGTCAATTTCCCAGTAATCCATTACAGGCCGCACATCCGATTTGTTTTGTTGCATGATGGTCATCAACAGAAGAAGCCCTTTCAGGTATCCAAATTTTTGTTCGTCATAGGAAATAAGCCAGACTTTCTTGACTCACTGACACATTCCTTTTCATTGGATTTCCTGTCATCAACATGGCATACTCTGCAATGCAGTTTTGCAGCTTGCAGGATATTTTGCCATCTGTCCATTTCCATGATGCAGTCCATTCATTTCATTGCTGATTGAATTCTGCATGAAAATCAGGTTCTTCAACAAAGAGTGCTACCATCATGCATGTAGAAACTTGCTTGCAGAAGTGCACCTTTCCTTACTTTGAATAGGAAACCTCGCCCAGGGCCTTGTTGAATCCAAGAGGGTCCTCTTGAGCTACCAAAGCCTCAATTTCTGCAGTTACTCTGTCCATCCGAAGATTGATGTGCCCAAGACCACTGATGCACTAAGAGTCATCACTTCAACATCCTTCTTTTCCCATGTCTGGCACATCTTTCTGTAGACAATAGTCCAAGAATACCCAGAATCCATCTGTACAACCCCACTCTTCCTGGACATATACATCTGTATTGTGAACATTGCTGAAATCAGGGGGACGAGACTGGTACTGTAGACTCTCCACCTTGTCCTTTTCCTGAACAATTCTGCAACAGACCTGGCTCCCCACACTGGAAGTATTTTTTTTTCGGGGCTTCGGACAGTCATCTTTCAGTCTCTTGTGTCGAGCAAGGCAGTCACACACACACAACACTTTGTTGGTGCCCTTACAACAATTCTTTCCCCTGGGTCATGCATTGATTTCACAGCTTTTGTTGCTAGTTCCATTCCTGCGGGGTTGTCCTTTAATATTGCCCTTGCACAAGCCAGCACCTGTGTAATGCCCATTTGGCAGGATGCACAGAGGAGCTGATTGACATACACAGATAGACTGGCCACAAAAGCACATATTAAGCCTTGTTCTGGTATACCACCGAACAGAACAGACTTTCTATAGTTCCGCCAGAAAAACATCGACAGACTCTCTGGAGTGTAAATGTCATGCCACAAATCATTCATATGCTGTAAATGAGTCAGCAGCAAAGGCTGTATACAGAGCTTCTTTTATGCAGCCAAAGTCATTTTTTCTTTCTTCACTCAGCTGCTGATACACTGTGTATGCACCCCCTGTTAGACACATCAGGACAACAAATGTGATCCTTTTCGCTGTACACAGCCGACACATCAATTCTGCCTTCTTTAACCATTTGACAACGGATTGTTCAGGATTAGAGCCATCGAATTCCAGTTTTAGTTTTGGGTCATGCTGCTGAAATAGCTTGTAGTAATATTTTTGTAATATATCTGTAATAATCGGTTTCATATTCTTTACTTTGGCCTTGAACCTCATAGCTGTCTTGTTCAACCGTCTTCCGTAATCCTTCTCTTCCCAAAGACAAAATCTGCCAGCTTTTATGTCTGCCTCAGTCAGTTATGCAGATTTTTTTCATGCCTAACCACAAGCATTGAATTAGTCCTAAGGCATTAGGTAATTTACATGACCTTGTATGGCACAGGCAATTTTGTGCCTCATTCATTGAGGAGATAGTAAATGTAATGGACATGGCCTAATAAAAATCCCAGAAATTAAGGAACAAAAAAAGAAGAAAAAAAAGAAGAAAAAAAAGAAAAAAAAGAAGAAGAAAAAGAAGAAAAAAAAGAAAAAAAAGAAAAAAAAGAAGAAAAAGAAGAAAAAGAAGAAAAAAAAGAAGAAAAAAAAGAAGAAAAAAAAGAAGAAAAAAAAGAAGAAAAAATAGAAGAAAAAATAGAAGAAAAAAAAGAAGAAAAAAAAGAAGAAAAAAAAGAAGAAAAAAAAGAAGAAAAAAAAGAAGAAAAAAAAGAAGAAAAAAAAGAAGAAAAAAAGAAGAAAAAAAAGAAGAAAAAAAAGAAGAAAAAAAAGAAGAAAAAAAAGAAGAAAAAGAAAAGAAAAAAAAAGAAAAAACAAATATCAATGATACATTAACAAATGTATGGATATGAACAAATCACAGTGAGACCCAACAACCATTCCTTTTTTTTTTTTTTACACAAAGATGACTGTCTCAGTTTAAGAAAAATTGCCTCAAGAACTTTTAAGCAGGGCTTTATATGCCCCTCAAATTCTGGAGCGGCTCTTGAGCTCACTCCCCTCCTCACTCCTTTCATCAGAAAAAGGAGGGGCTCCAACTCCAAAAAAAAATAAACAAAAAAAACAAACTCCAATACATTGTAATATTACATCAACAAATTCTCAACTGTATTTTCACCTGATCCACATAGTTTTGTCAGGTTACCTCCTTCTAATTTTCAAAACTGCTCCTAGGAGACGCTCTAAAAACTATAAATACTCTGCAATAATTTTTTATGACTATCTTCTGATCTTATCTGCCAATATGTAACTTCTCGTGGAGAATTCATTCCCTTTGGGAAACGCATGAACAATACATACACACACATGTATGTATGCATGCATGCATGTTCACTCACTACACATACTTTGGACCATTAGGTTTTCACATTCATTTGACACACACATCTTTGTCACTTGTAACCCTTTATTGTTAATACATTATTATTTGTTGTACTTATATAATGGTTCTTGTCGTTTCTTTACATTTTTTCCGCATGGACTCACATCTTGAGTCCGCCATGCTTGTTGTGGGTATTTCAGGAGACACACGTGTTTATCTCTCAATGCATACCCGCCCCCCCCCCCGGCCTGCAACAGTTCATTGCTTCCCCTTTAACCACAAACATCTGCCTTAAAAATTATCTCTTTATTCTTATGTATGCTGATAGAAAGAATAGAATAATTAGGGAAGAGTAGAAAATCTTTAGAAATTTAATTTAGATAAACAATATTTTCATACATGCAAAAAAATGATTTTTTGAGTCACTTACTGTGCATACTTTTTTCTTTTTTTTTTTTAGAATAGTTAACAAACATTTTCCTATATAATCTATTTTTTTAACTGTTGCAAGTTGTACGTCATGTATGTAAATACTCCTTATTTCATGCGCCATGTCCCATCAGGACATAGACGATTATGGCCCTCTACATCTTCCTGTCTCTTGTAGCTCTTAATAAGTTTTGTCCTTTTGTTATTTCTCCCAAACCCTGTCCTGCCATCTATTTGCTCAAGGCCATCAGCTATGTCACACACTGCTTTCCACTCTTTCCTTCTATCTGTCCTGTAAGTATCAGATTTTCCAAGCCCTCCTTCCACATTACATGCCCCAGAAATTTCAACTGTATCTTTCTGATGTTAAGTATAAGTTTCCTTCTTTTTTTTTTTTTTTTACAAAATGGAAAAGTAAATCATTTTTGTTAAGATCATTGTTGGCATTTGTTAACAGAAAACTGTTTAAGTCAATATTTCTCCATCCCCCTGCATAAATTTTAAGCATTTTGGACAGATTTGACACTTCTCCAATTTTTTTTAAAGTTTCATCAAAAGCAAGAGAAATTTAAAAATTTACAGTTTAAAATAAGCACCTTCACAAAAACACAATACTAGAGGTTTAAAGTTTAAGAAAAGAAAAAAAAAATAATTTCTTGAACCTTTTATTTTACTTTTAATTTCAACTGAATAAATTAATTTTAATATTTCCAATAAGTAAAATACTTTTTTTCTGTATTTCAAAAGTAATTTAAATTGACTGGAATGAGTTTTTGTTTAGCACCATTTTTAGCCATTTATCATCATGATGTAATTATCTTTATTAAAAAAATCTTTCAGAAATAAAATATGCTTTTCTGAAGATTTATTTGCAGAATATTAGCTGATTTAAAATTTAATTACTCTGATTTTAAACAAATATTACTCACTTTAAGTTTAAAATTTCACAGAAATGCATTTGTTAACATGGTGGTAACTGTTTATTTAAGATATTGACAGCTTGACTGACACACGAAAGTTTATCTAATTTTTTTCTACGGTAGATATATCTGTAAAAATTATTTTAGGAATATAACGTGTGCCTTTTTTATATAATTTTTTAACTACATAATAATCTTAAAAATTTAGGAAATTATTCTCTGTAATCTAACGTTTTATTGAATTTTAGGAAATTTGTCTTTACATTTGCTATAGTTAGCGTTTTTGGTTAAATTTTGTACAAGATCTTTACCTGAACAAATTAGTTGGATAAATTTATTATGATGATTGGGTTCTGGAGATATTGAGGAATTCTGTGAAAAGTGTCCAATTTGCTTTCCTCATCAGATCAGGGAATGTATTTTGAGGGAACAGAAAAAGAAGGGATTTCTACTTGAATTGCATTATCATCGACCTGTATCCTATGGCTGTTAAAGTCACCAATAACAGGGTGTATTTTTTCATGGAGACCTAGGTAATGTGACCACATGAATAGCCCATTGAGAGGTTTGTCAACAGAAACAACATTTTATATCTTTTATTATATTGTTGTGTTCCAAGTAAAAGCATATGAGATGATTTTTATTTGTTGACTTACAGTAGATGTTTATTTTTAAACTGGTATCAGTTCAGATTAAGAGAATGTCAAGAAAAGGTAAGTTGTTATTTGTTTCTTTTCGCTACTGTGCAGCATGAAAGTGGCTTTTAAACCCATTCAGAGATCAACCCTCCCTGCCATATTGTTATTAACTTTCAATGAGTTTGAGGGCTTTTTTTGGAGCATGGCCAACAATTGCATTCTAAACACAGATTCTCTCATGATATTATTTTTCACAAGAAATGTCTGTGCTTAAAAGAGATTTGCATATGACTATTCCCACTTTGTCAATAATGATAACATTTACCCTAAAAGAAGAAATAGTCAACCTCATTGGATGCAAACAATGTCATAGATTACCACCTTGTATGTATAAATTTATAATCCAGGAGTATACTTAGAGAAAATATAGATTAAATTCAATATGATTAAATAAAGAACAAGTTATGTTTCAGTCTAAATATCTTGGATTATTAAGATCATACCAAAAGAGGACATTATTAAGATAGCATAATACCGACTTGAAAAATCATATTTTAAGTGACTCGCCCCAAGCAATGCAGGAGTGCCACTAGTATACAAGGGACTACAGAGTTTACAGTAAGATAAAAGACTGTGTAAAAGGAAAAAAAAAAAAATCGAAAAAAGGAGAAGAGAGAAAAAAAGAGAAGAGAGAAAAAAAGAGAAGAGAGAAAAAAAGAGAAGAGAGAAAAAAAGAGAAGAGAGAAAAAAAGAGAAGAGAGAAAAAAAGAGAAGAGAGAAAAAAAGAGAAGAGAGAAAAAAAGAGAAGAGAGAAAAAAAGAGAAGAGAGAAAAAAAGAGAAGAGAGAAAAAAAGAGAAGAGAGAAAAAAAGAGAAGAGAGAAAAAAAGAGAAGAGAGAAAAAAAGAGAAGAGAGAAAAAAAGAGAAGAGAGAAAAAAAGAGAAGAGAGAAAAAAAGAGAAGAGAGAGAAAAAGAGAAGAGAGAAAAAAAGAGAAGAGAGAAAAAAAGAGAAGAGAGAAAAAAAGAGAAGAGAGAAAAAAAGAGAAGAGAGAGAAAAAGAGAAGAGAGAAAAAAAGAGAAGAGAGAAAAAAAGAGAAGAGAGAAAAAAAGAGAAGAGAGAAAAAAAGAGAAGAGAGAAAAAAAGAGAAGAGAGAAAAAAAGAGAAGAGAGAAAAAAAGAGAAGAGAGAAAAAAGAGAAGAGAGAAAAAAGAGAAGAGAGAAAAAAAGAGAAGAGAGAAAAAAGAGAAGAGAGAAAAAAAGAGAAGAGAGAAAAAAGAGAAGAGAGAAAAAAGAGAAGAGAGAAAAAAGAGAGAAAAAAAGAGAAGAGAGAAAAAAAGAGAAGAGAGAAAAAAAGAGAAGAGAGAAAAAAAGAGAAGAGGGAAAAAAAGAGAAGAGAGAAAAAAAGAGAAGAGGGAAAAAAAGAGAAGAGAGAAAAAAGAGAAGAGAGAAAAAAGAGAAGAGAGAGAAAAAAGAGAAGAGAGAGAAAAAAGAGAAAAAAAGAGAAAAGCAAATGAAAAAGAAAAAGCAAATGAAAAAGAAAAAGCGAATGAAAAAGAAAAAGCGAATGAAAAAGAAAAAGTGAATGAAAAAGAAAAAAGGGCAGGGAAAAGAAGGGGAAAAAGGAAAACAAAAAAGAAAGAGAAGAAAAAAGAAAGAGAGAAGAAAAAGAAGAAAAAGAAGAAAAAGAAAAGAAAAAAGAAAAGAAAAAAGAAAAGAAAAAAGAAAAGAAAAAAGAAAAGAAAAAAGAAAAGAAAAAAGAAAAGAAAAAAGAAAAGAAAAAAGAAAAGAAAAAAGAAAAGAAAAAAGAAAAGAAAAAAGAAAAGAAAAAAGAAAAGAAAAAAGAAAAGAAAAAAGGGAAGAAAAAAGAAAAAGGGAAGAAAAAAGAAAAAGGGAAGAAAAAGAAAAAGAAAAAGAGAAGAAACACCAAGTGCCTTGAGGAGGTAGTGCTGCCCTGGGTCAAGAGGGTAGGTGTTGGAAGACCTTTTGTCTGTGTTGTGTCATAAATAGACAACGTTGACACACATATAGAAAATAAGTTTATTCCAGAGAATAATATGGTACATGGTTGAGAACACAGACTAATGTAATAAACAGTTAATTATTAACTCATCTCCCTCAGTAAGAGAGAGAGACTGTTGTTTAAATAGACTTAGACCAAGTCCATCTTGCGGGGGTGTTCAACTACTCTACAACAGGATTGCACCATGCTACACAAGCAGGAGAATCCCGTTATGGCTGTCAGACAATTTCTGAAACCACATCACCTCTTACATCTGGCCACCTATCTCCCCAGACTGCAACCTCTTGATTTTTTGTGTTGGATGTAGTTGAGTGAGAGACCAACAAAACTGCTTGTAATACCAAAGATGAACTGAAGGCAAGGATTATGGCAGCATTCACCAACTTAAACAAGGAAACCATCCAGAAGAGCTACAGCAGATTCCAAAGTTGTCTGAATGCCATGCTTGAAGCCAATGGAGATTTTATTGAATAAATTTACTCTCTAGTATTTCAAGATATTTTTATGTAATTTTGGTAAATATATCTGTTAAAATGAGATGTCAGTGCTATTTTCATTTTTGCATAATTTAGACAATTTATCTATAGCACCCAGCATACATACATATATATATATATATGTATATATATATATATATATATATTTTAATCATTTCACCCCCAAGTAAGATGATAATGCCACTAAGATTCAAAGTGTTACTGGGACTGAAAAAGAATGAGGATAAAAGGAGAAAGACGATAAAAGAACAGGATTAAGGAATTTTTGAAGACTGTAGATGACTGAGAAGCAAAAAAACAGAAGAGAATCCCACAGGTGAGAAAAGAAACTATTAGGATAGAACTTAACAGTTACATTGAGCTAGTTCCATGGTACAAAGTTGAGACCTTGTTGTCAATCTAGTAGTGAATGTAAATTCATGCAGTTGAAGTACCAACAAGGAAAACTCATCAGAACAATTGCCATGAAAATATTTATAGAAAAGACAGAAGGAAGTCATGTCAGTGGCAGGAAAAGCAGAATATTTTAAGTGTATACAAACGTTTTCAGTGTTGTCTTTATTCAAAAATAGATTCTGAATAGATTCATTAGAAAACCTGTTTTTTTTTTTGTTTTTTTTTCTTCATAAAACCTTTGTACACACCTAAAATATGTAGAGTATTTGCTGTAGTTTACCAATGAGCTAACCTTGGCGACCATTTACTAGTATTGTGCGTTCAGTTCTTGCTACTGAACTTAAATATATTTTTTCAATATGTTCGCGCGCGCGCAGGAGGAGGGAGGGAGGGTAAACTTGCTTTATTGAAGAATGCGAACACCAGATGTAAAACACTCACATGTGGAAAAGGTATCAAGTACAAGAGTACTATTATTATGTTCCAACTCAGTTGTGTCAGTTGCGTCTTAAGATGAAAAGATTCTTGAAAAACTAAAAACATTCTTATCGTCAACTCAAGAATGTCATTCTGTTTTAGAGATGATAATTTATTCAAAGATTTGTTGTGACAATTTATCCCATTCTCTTTGTTGTTATTACATTTTGTCACATATCCATACAACTGATCATATCAGGAAAGTGGAGGATCTTCACATAGGGTCTGTTTGTAAAACAGAAGGAACAGTAACTAAAAAGGAGGATTGGTGACTAGGCCATGTATAAAATAGAAAAAAATTGTATTACACACAAGACAGTTGGGATGTAAATGTTGGCATGATCAGTATATCTGCTGTTATTTTCTCTTTTGTAGTACTGGTGTTAGTGTCTATTGACCAACAAAAAAAAAAATAAAATAAAATAAAGGAGGAGAAATCCACTCTTTCTCTGGACAATACCTGAAGATGATTGAAGAATGAATAAACCAAAACAGAGCTACAATGCAATGAGAAAGTTCTATAGTTTGAACATCTCATGGTGTTGAAAATCCTCAACTGATGTGGTTTCTGTTATTTGGTACAATTCTTTGTGATTCTGTAGCACCAGTCTGTAAGTTTCAAAAAACCACAGACTTAAATTGCTCAAAGCTATTTTTAAACATCAGTGAGAAAACTGACAGTTTAGATATTTCCGAATGAGTTTGGCAGCATGCATTGCATCCATACAAAAGTTTGGTTTGGGTTGGTTTGGTTAATGTCATAGCAACTCTGAGTAATTCAATGCCCAAATTTAATTTTTGGGGGAGCGTTGTTAATTTTGTTCTAATAATATATTGCTGGTATTTTTTATTTATTTTTACTATGAAAATGTATTGCTGGTATTCTTACTACAAAAATGCATTTTTATACTTTCATAATGTTTTGACCCCAGTTTGGGGGTTCACTATTTGCCCATAGCTGGGACCTTAACAGGTGCAACCACCCCAGGTCAGGGTGGACCAAGAAACAACAGCAATTAAGAAGTGGTTCCAACTCCTCAAAACCTCCCAATCAGAGGCCTTGCTGCCAAATGTAGTTTGTCATCATACCCAGGACGACCATGGGAAAGTATTGACCTGATGAGACTATAAATACACAAAAGAATGAGATATGTGTTATTTTAAGGGCAAAAAATTAACTTCCATGTTTTTCAGGATGTAGGACAGTGGTCGGCAACCTTTTGGAGAGAGTGGGCAAGACAGCTATGCAGTGTTTCAGTGGAGGGCCATGATATCAATGTCTCAACCTCAGACTGCTCTGTCCAGAAGGCTACCTCGGTCTGGAGGTTTAAATAAGAAACAACAAAGTTAATGTTATATTATTAAAACAAGATTCCTTATTTTATTACAAGAATAGAAGGATAACAACTAACATAACAAAAATGCAAATTCCTTACTACAAATGAAATACAGTTAGAAATGGCAAATTATTTAATGAGATACTTGTTTCCACTTATTGTTTGATAACATCTCCACATCAGATGAAATATTTGTCGATGACAGGAGCAAAACACCATCCATGTTGTCATAATCCAACTTTGTTCATAAACAAAATTTAATATATTTCATTTTTGAAAAAAGTTGTTCACAAACTTATGTACTTCCAAATAATGATAGCATCATTTTCATATTATTCAACAGGCTTTTATATTTTCCACTTGGTAAAACATTTTGTTTTTGTAGAAGTCAGCAATGGATTTGGAATTAAATTTTAATTTAAAAAATCTGTTGCATTGTAAATCGATTAACCCCAACTGATATTTTTCTGCCACTTGCTCTGCAAATTAATTTGATAATTAGTGTCCAGGTGTTAAGTTGGCAGGCTGGACAAAAATCTTTTGTGGGCTAGATGTGGCCCGGGGACCAGGGGTTGCTGACCCCTGATGTAGAAGGAGGTTTCAGAAAACTATAGATACACTGTCCTATATTTGCAGAGTTTAATTTTACAAATACTGCTATCACCGTTGCAAAAACAATTTAATGTAAGTATCTCTAAGCATTTCCTCTGAAGCCAGTATTGTTTTCACTTGAACAAGAGCATATCTGAAAAACATGAAGTGGCTGCTTATTGTAAAGCAATGATTGTCTCCCAAACAATGGCTTGTATGGTTTGATTTTCATTGTTTGTACATATGAAAATCTTGTATTCAAAAAGTTCACAGCTATGTAAAATTAGATTTTGAATCCTATTATGGATATAAAAATAGAAGCATACTTCTTCTTGAGGTTCAAACCAATTTGGGAAACTGGTTTGATCTACAGGTGTGCGCGCACATATACACACACAATGGAAGAGACAACAGCAGCAGCCACCGCCAACTAAGGCTTTGTCTATGCACACAATAGAAGGGATTAACCACCATCTGCTGATTAAGCCTTTTGTCTACGAACTCACAAACACATTAGGCTAACCATCATAAAGTAAGTCTGTCCATACATTTTGCACCTCTCTAAGAATGCTTAATTACTTGATAAAACAAACTTCACTACAAGAAAAATTGAACATTTTATTGTCACTGTATATCTCTGAAAAGAATATATAAATGTTATTTCAACTGAAGTTCTGCTTCTATTTTTCCTTCAGAAAATAACATATGTTTCATTTAAAAATGTGTTGTTAAATGTTTGGAATCTCAACACCCAGATAGCAACTAAAACCTGGGTAGACAGATCCCAACAAATGGAAGATTAAAACTTTAGTTTGACTCTCGAACACCAAGATCCTACTTGGAACTCTTTAATGTTAAAAAAAAAAAAATAAATTCCAAAATAAAGTTTTGTCTTTGACTTATCCGTTCTACTATTAGTTAATTTAGAGTTGGCAACACTTATGCAAATGATTACAATACATTGAATGACCTTTTAGTTACAAATTTATGTTACCTTTTAGTTTTTACTTGAGGTACAAGGTGCAGTGGTTAGCAAAGAAAATACAATCAGTAAATCAAGTTCAAATTCTACCTAAGGCTTACCTTGTTGCTCTTATTTCCATGAGAAAGGCATAAATCTGACTATCCCTGCTTTCAGTCGCATTGGCAGAATTTCAAACAACACTTAAGTATTCTAGACAGCAAGTAAGTAGTTCAGACATCTAATAATTTCAAACATTAAGATTTCAGATAAAATCTATTTAAAACATCACAGTATTTCAAATACCAAAGATTTGAATATTGCAGACAAGATTTAATTTCACAGATTACAGAGTATATTTTAGATATCTAATTTTTACAGACAACATAAATATTTAAATAACATCTAAATTTTCAGACAATAAGTATTTCTAATAATATCTATTTCTAACAACATCAATACAATAGGTTTTTCAGGCAGCATCTAAATATTTAAATTATTAGATTTTTCAACTGTCAAATGATTTTTTTTTTTTGCAGAATAGGTAACTGGATATCATGTATACTTTCAGGAAATTTCCAATAATTCCAACAGACTATCTTGTACATTTATAAATCTACCATTCGTCAAATACTCCTACCACATCTAGTTTGGTGATTCTGGACAAAATCCAAAGAATTAGCAATGTTATCAGTCCTAACCTGACATCTTTACTCCAGTTACTTTCCCATCACAATAAAATAGCTTTCCTTTAGCCTCTTCTATAAATAGTTTTATGGTAATTGTTCTGATAATCTTTCCTTGCTGGTACCTCAACTTCATAAATTTAAGTGCAGTACTAGATTGGAAACTAGGTCTCATCATTTTACTCTTGAAATTGCTAGTTGTAACCATAAATTCTATGTTAATAGTTTCTTCTCCCACTGTTCTCACTTATGGAGCTCTTTTATAGCTTTCCTGTCAAATACAATCTTCAAAAATTTAAATGTAATGTCAGTCATTTTCTGTCTCCTTGAATCTTGTTCTTTTATTGTCCTCTCTGTTTCTTTTACTCAGTAACCCTTTGCATCCTAGTGCCTTTATTGCCTTGCTTGGGGTGAAATGATTTAAAAACAAACAAAAAAAAATTTTTTTTGAATAATGGGGTGAATCAGAATTGATAAAAAACAATTTAGTTTTTATTCTTTGATGTTGCAGATCACAAAATTTGTATTAAACAATAACAAATTAAATCACATCTGTCACAATTGTTCCTGCAATTATTAAATTCTCAACATGAAGTCATCACAAGCCAAAAAAAACTCTTAAGTAGAAATGGTTGATCATATTAATAAGATTCTTTTATAAGAAACTGGTATTCCTGTTTCCTTCAGAAATTGTGAAGTGTGTGAATCCAAAATTGGGATAAACAGTCCACTAACTTTCAATTGCTTTATATAAAACAGAAAATCACTTTTCATCACAGTTAACATCTACATTCTGTTATCAAGAGAGAAGTAAATCATTTTTACATTCAGTGGCAGAAGAATTTCGAATATTTTGGTTTCTCTTAAGAATGTTATTTGGCACCATGCTGATAATGAAAGCCACACGATTATAGTTGGTTTTCAGTTTTCTCTCCATTTTAAATGTTTATGATGACTAACAAAGATAACTGACCTGAATCCACCTTCCTGTAGCGGAATGGTCAGCAATCTAGTCTCACAGACCAATAGTGAATAATAAAACTGATTTTCCCTGACCTCGTACCAGACAAAGCTAAATTTAGTTAATAACAGAATGCCTTATGTTATAAAGGTTGACAAGCTAGTCTTGGAAACCATTATAAGTCTATTGAGTTTGATTTCCACTGGATGCTCACAGTTGTAACCTTGTACCAGAATAGTTAAAGTTAATAAGCATTGATTAGGTTACTAAACATATGTTGGGTAGCTTTGGATAACATCTGCCATTGAAAAACAACTATCTGAATAATTATAGAAAAAAAATAAAAGATGGCTAGAAAGAAGTCAGAAGAATGTAAATGATTTTATTTTCTAGAAAGATGTGTTAAAGTATAAAAAAAAGTGTTCCATGCCTTCTCAACAACCCTGAAAAGAAAAACTAGTGGATGTTACAAGAAGTTTTTACTCACAAGTCAGGCATATGTTGCAAAGGACTGTCTCTGCTCAAGTTCAGGACACATCTTTCTCTGATGCCTATCCCTCTGTAAAGACCAGGCTTCACAAACTAGCCATTAAGGTTCACATGACCAGCCAAGTATCGTGCATACTAATGGGGAAGAGAAAGAAAAGTTATCCTCACAAATGATTAAATTGAAAGGCAATGGATAAAATTACATGAAATATTAAAATGTTCTATTTTAAAATCCTTAATTTTTGACAAGTATTTTTTTCATTTTAATTTCAATTACTTTTTATCATGACATCCCATAGCACCATGTGATAGCTGCTAGTTCCAAGTGCAAAATCAGGAAAAAACAAAACCTATAAATAAAATGCAAACTTGATTTTTCTTTGGAAACCCTGTCTTATAACAACTGCTTCTTTAGTTACAAGTGCCAAAGGATAGAGAAGGCCAAATTTAACAATATTCCTTATTTTACCCAAATGCTTGACCTTTTGAATATATAAATTAGTAGCATTAGTTGTATTAATATCATCTTGAATTTTATTACTATTAGATGATTTATTGTCTGAAAGAAAAAAGGAATATATAAGTTAGGGTTTTCACAACAGCTTATTTCTAATTCGTATTCTTAGCAGCCATAGCGGTATTGAGTATCTGACTCATTTCCCAAAATTCTTATTTCTATGAACATCCAAACATTGTTCAAAATGTATTCAACTGCAGTGGGTAAGCGGAATTGCGTGAATGTTTCAATGCATGATATTATTATTCTTGGAATGGCCAAAACCTTTCCCGCAGTCACTTCAAGAATAATACTGATAACATGAAAAACACCTTACCAGTATATGTATATGTTAGAGATAGTGTTGCTATGAAAAGCAATTGAAATGAAGATGAAAGAAATAACAAAAATGAGTAATACGAGGGTCATTCAATAAATAAGGTGAATTTTTCGGTATAAGGACTTCTAATACAGATAGAAGCTTACTCTTTTTTATTTTTTTTTGTTTTACTTCTTTTTCACATGGATTTAATTTCTTTTGCAGATTAAAAAAAACTTTGAGAGTTTTGGCGATTAACAAAGATGGCTGACCAAGAAGCATGCTCCAGGATTGAACAGCGATCAGTTATCAAGTTTTTGGTTGCTGAAGGGTGCAAACCAGTTGAAATTCATAGGAGAATGTCAACTGTGTATGGTGCCACATGTTTCAGCCAAAAAAATGTCTACAAGTGGGCTAAATTGTTTAAAGAAGGACGGAGCAGTGTTGAGGATGAAGACAGGCCTGGGAGGCCTACAGAAGTGAGGTCTCCTGAGGTGATCGAATCAGTCAATGACCTCATTCAGTCTGATAGAAGGGTGACAGTGGATGACATTGCAAGACTTTGAGCTTATCTGTTGGGACAAACGCAGGGGTCATCAGTCAGAAGGAGTCATCTTGCATCATGACAACGCAAGGCCTCACACAGCAGCCCAAACAGTGCAGACCATCAACGAGCTGGGCTGAGAAATGCTCCCTCATCCCCCTTATAGCCCAGACCTTGCCCCTTCAGACTTTCACCTGTTTGGTCCCTTGAAAGCATTCACAAGAGGCACAAAGTTTAAAAGTGACAAAGTCAAAAGTGTTGTGAGCGACTGGCTGAGACATCAGTCCAAAGATTTTTACGCTGATGGAATACGTAAGCTTGTGCACAGATGGGAAAAGTGTTTGACAGTGCTGGGAGACTATGTCGAAAAAAAAAAAGAAAGTAAGCTTCTATCTGTATTAGAAGTCCTTATACCGAAAAATTCACCTTATTTATTGAATGACCCTTGTACAGCTAATCAAAATTCAAGATAATATTACTACTAATAATACTAGTAGTAGAAATAAAACAAGTGAAATTCAGATGAAAGAAATAGTAGACAAACTGACTAATGGTTGATAATACTTCATCTCATAATAAAATAACAGAATGACAGTCTGACTAGATGCATTGAAAAGCAATTGAATTCAAGAAGAAAGAAATATTAGTCCAAAATTGCTTAACAATGTTTCATCTAAATAATATTACAATGTTAGGTCAATTGATTTAAGAATGTCAATCCTTATTGGTTAATGCTTAAATTTTTTATAGGACACCAAGTGAGAATCAAACACATTGTTCTTTAGTAATGTTTAACAAGACTAGCCACCCTAATGATTACTAATAACCTGAGGAGCCCTTAATAATAAAATTTCATTCTGACTAGATACAATAAAAAGCAACTGAAATTAAGTTGAAAGAAATATAGTACAAAAATTATTAATAGGTAACAATGGTTCATCTCATAAAAATTCCAGATTATATTACTACTACTAATAAATTGAAGTTAAACTAAAATGAAGGAAATACAAGTCAAAAATGAATAATGGTGGACAATACTGTTTCTAAAGATAACATCACTACTTGTTTACTACTGACTGGTAGGACGAATAGCAATGAAAGCAAATGAAATTCAGACAAAAGGAAGATTAATTAAAGATTTCTTAATGGTTATCAATAAATAAAACCCAAATTCCAGATGATTCTAAAATGTTGAGATTTCATATTGAATTCAGAAAACTGAGCTGGTATAGTCACCACTTATAATTAGGACAATAGACAATGAAATCAAAATCTGATTGAAAAAAAATAAATCCAAAGTTTAAGTAGGGGACAACAAAACAGTTGCAGACTGAATTTGGCAATGAGTGTTACAAAGTTTTCAAATTTCAATATTAGAATAGACTAAAAGAAAAGTTATTTAAAGAATTATATTAAATGTATTCACAGAATGTTTATAATTTTGTTTTTTTAATTTGAATTTTTTTTATGATTTTTAAATTTCTTCAATTCCCTGGCATTACCAAAAATTTATCTCAACTTCAATTTAAACAAACTATCAACAGGTTTCAATTATTTGAAAACAGTAAATTCTAATTTATAATTTACATATATATATATATATATATATATATATATATATATATATATATATATATATTAATCAGCCATTAAATGTTCTTACAGAATAATTCCTTTACAAAACTATCAATGGGTTATCTCGGGGAGAAAAAAAAATATATCCAACCCACAGATGAATGATGACAAAGATAAAAATAAAAGTTCATTACATGGTATTTTTCTATTATAATTCATTATTGTTTCTCAACAATATTTACACAAAATGTGGTATGTGCTTTACTGGCAGTCATGAAAAAATAGAAAAATAGTTTCTTCTTATAGAACTGGAAATGGAAGCTACAACTTCCTTGTCTCTTTCATATTTATCAGACTCTCTGAGTTATTACAAGAATAACCAAAACAATCTAAACTAATACATAGCACTTTTATCTAATTTAAAATAGTTAATATTACTCAACGATTATTTTTTTTTTTTTAGTTTGAAAGGAAATTTCCTGAGATTTTTGTGTTTTAAATTCTTTTCTTGTTTTCCTGGTAACACCAAAATTTCTTTAAATGTCAAATGATGCATCTTCAATTAATAATTATGCATACAAGCATTATTGGTATTTCTTTAAACACCATGAATTGGTTATTCAAAAGTATTAAATAATAAAAAATAAAATAATATTGCATTGCTTTCCTGTTATTTTAAGTGGATCATCATCTATTTCCAGTACTAGAACTTAGAGAGGGAGGTTATATATTCATGACAAATTAAATGACAAAATCAAAAGAAGGTCAAAAACCTGCATTTTTTAAACCAATAATACTAAAAAAAATTTTTTAAAGATCAATATATCAGGATTGACTGATTGATAAGCAAGGCCTCCAATCCTCTAAAAACAAGTTTTAGACCGGATATAATAATGAAAATGATACCAAAATGAAGTCAATTTATTTTTCTTTAAAACTGACAGTTGACTGATAAATAATATCTCAAATTCTTTAAAACAAATTTTAGACTAGATAGAATAACGAGCTTGATAAGAAAATGAACTCGTAATTTCTTTTCAAAATTACAAGTTTATTTTTCAATAGTCACAATTCAAGTATTACATTTTTTTTCAAACATTTTATTCAATCTTTCATTCCATCTATAGGGAAAGTTTTGAGTTTGTTTGATCGAAATACACATTGCCAATTTGACATCAGTTAAAAAATGTCGATCTTATTTAGGCCTTCAATGGTTTCAGGCTTTACATTTCATAACACCTTATTGTATTAATCATCATTTCCTTTGGCACAATTTCCATGCAAATGACTCAACTTTGTTTTATATATAACTTGAACATAAAGATACTAATGAACACTATTACTAAATACTGTCATACATTGAAATGACACTAAACACATTTAAAGAGGACTTTACATACTTCTGTTGTGAGGTCCAAATGTTGATGTTAGACAAACCCTGCAAACATTAAAATTGAAGAAGTGACATAGGCCAAGGCAAGGACAACAAGAACAATGAGTTTAAAAAAAAAACATGCCAAAATTTATTATTGGCAGAAAAAAAGGAAAATACGGTCGAAGAATCTGAATGTTTCAAATCCCCTGGGTAGTCATGCTGGTAGTTGACTGTTGGTCTTAGATGTGCCAAAAGTTGATGACCGGAGCAACTAGAGTGGTGCTGAAGATTGATAAACGGTTGGTGTATTGGGTTGCTACCAGCTGGCAGTCGTAGCCCAGGGCAGATGGTAGTTGGTAACCAGAAAATGAACACAAGGCCATTTGGGATGTGTCAAAGGATGATAGGCAGTCACTGAAGGTGGATAGACAGTTGGTGTGTTGAGATGGTACTAGCAGGCAGTCTTATTTGAGGCTAGGCAGTTGAAATCATGGTGATCTGCAAGGTAATTTGGCAGCAGGGAGTGAAATCTGAATTGCCAGGTGGATTGGTAGAAGTGGTTGCTGATGGCCTGAATACTACCCAGTCATCCTGGCTGATTTTTTTAATTAATTTTGGGGGAAAAATTAAGTTTCATTATTTAACATAAAAAATACTCCCACTATTTTAAAAACAATTTAATGATTAAAATAACAAATACTTATTTAATAAAAATGTAATATTGTTTTTTTGCATATCTTTTAAGTTTTTATATTTCATCGATTAGTTTGCAAAATTGAATGAAACAGAGTTTGTAAATCTCAGCAAAAATGTTAGCGATAACTTCAACAACACTAAATACTGAGGATTTCAACACGTTTACATGTTGCAAAAAGATACTAATCAATGAAAATTGGTTAAAATTTAGTCCTTGACTGAAACAAAGCAAAATGTATTTATCAGATGTATTGAGATTGTTTGAATATAAATCATTTGAGAAGCTGATTGTGTAACCTATTGATAATTCTTCAATTGGAAATATTTGTAGCTAACATGGATACTCGGAGTAAGTGGCATGCAATTTAGGTTTTAAGTTTCTAATTTTTTTCTTGTACTAGAAACACGCAGCAATTATGTTATATACTTACAAGGTCAGACACACAGTTACATATTAATTTCATGAGGACAAAATCTATGAAGCTGTATGCAGAACTAAAAAATGGCAAAATCTGAAACTTGAGGTAAACTTTTTATTTTAGGTTTTCTGTCTAGCTATAATTAAAGAAATGGATGATGATTTTTAAATACTGCCAGAACGAACTTGAACATAGCTGCTAACAATCTTTAGTCATTTAAAAATATATTTAAAAAGGTTATTAAAACGATAAAACCCACAATATTAACCTTTATCCCTCTGTATGTGCCTTCATTTGCTGTACAAAAAGTTTATCCTGACACTGAACAATAGTGTTTGAATTTCATAGTTGTGTTGTCATATCCTACTAAGGCAACAGAAAACAATTTTGAGTGAAATTAACAATAAGGTTACTGCAATTGAGAGGACTTGGAAAAGTATGCAGTGGAAAGGGAAGTAATATTAATAATGGAGAAAGTTAAAGGTTAAAATGAAAACATTAAATTTTGAAAAACGTTATGTAAATCATTCAAAATAATTAACCTTTATCACTCTGTATGTGACTTCATTTGCTGTTCAAAAAGTTTAGCTTGCCACTGATCCCTGAAGAATATGGTATTTGAATTTTATAGTTGTATTTTCATATCCTGCTCTGGCAACAGAAAACAACTTTAAGTGAAATTAACAATAACAATAAGGATATTGCAATTGAGAGTCCTTGAAAAAGAATGCAGTGGAAAGGGAAGTAATATTAATAATTCAAAGTGTTAAAATGAAAACATGAAATCTAAATATTTTTTGACATTGAATATACTTGAAATATGTATCTTTAACTATTTAAAGATTTCTTTTTTTTTAGCCCTAACTGATTAGGGCCATCAAGGCAACATACATACATCCTTATGAAATAGAAAAAGAGGCAAGAAAGATCAAGATGAAATTTTAGGTTATACACGTTATTCTTACAATAATTCATCTTGATAGAGTGCCTGAGAAGTACGAAAAGAGGCAAGGCAGATATAGTTTTATTTTAATGCAAAATAAGTTTCTATCATTAGAAATTTCTACATTTTATGACTGTCACTGGAAGTTGCTAAGCTTAAAGTTCATGGCATGCTGTTTGTTCAAATATTGCTAAAAACTAATCATGAACTGTAAGAGAAAAATTTTTTTTTAACCAATTCACCCTAAGCAAGGTGATAATGCCACTAAGATGCAGGAGTTACTGGGAGTCAAAGTGTATTAGAAGACCCTAGAAGGAACTAAAAACCCAATTCTAAACAGGAAACAAAGGAATAAACCACTACTCCTGTTCAAAAGACTGGGGAGAAGTGTGAACCTGATGACAGGCAAACTTTATACACAGAACTTTGCAAAGACCATTTTGTTGGAATAATTAAAAAGTCTGAAACTAAAATCTTATTTTGAATTGAAGACAAGATCCATTGTCATATCCATAAAGTAATACATAAATAAAAAAATTAATTATACTGTCTCTGTGTTGTGTTCATAAAAATAAAATTTAATCATAGTGTCAAAAATAATTATAATTATCAATAATTGACTTTCTAAATTAATGAGAATCGACCCCCATTTTTCTCCTCTACACACACACAAACAGGAGACATTCTCACTGCTGAACAGGCCGTCAACATGTGAATCAATGAAAATTTTGACTCCTTTTCCTTTTTCAAAATATAATAGTAACATTTATCTCTTAGAACTCAACAAAAATTTAAGGTAAGAAAACCCCAGACACTTCTTGTATTTTCTGGTTAAATTATCTGGACACTCATTACACATATCTATAAAGAAATATATGAGAAAGACTGTATACACTTATTCTTTATCATTCTGTCAGATTCCAATCCATATTTGATCGACATTTGACCCC